>ML660201.1:43946652-44154944 GCA_007570785.1 Antilocapra americana | reverse complement strand
ATCTGATTTCAGTGTTGACCATCTGGTGATGTCCATGTGTAGAGTCTTCTCTTGTATTGTTGGAAGAGGGGGTTTGCTATGACCAGTGCGTTCTCTTGGCAAAACTCTATTAGCCTTGCCCTGCTTCATTCTGTACTATAAGGCCAAATTTGCCTGTTACTCCAGGTATTTCTTGACTTCCTACTTTTGCATTCCAGTCTCCTATAATGAAAAGGACATCTTTTTTGGATGTTAGTTCTAGAAGGTCTTGTAGGCCTTCATAGAATCAGTCAACCATTCAATGTTTCTTCAGCATTAGTGGTCGGGGCATAGACGTGGATTACTGTAATATTGAATACTTTGCCTTGGAAACGAACAGAGATCATTCTGTTGTTTTTGAGATTGCATCCAATTCTACATTTCAGACTTATTGACTATGATGGCTACTCCATTTCTTCTAAGGGAGTCTTGCCCACAGTAGTAGATATAATGGTCGTCTGAGTTAAATTCACCCATTCCAGTCCATTTTAGTTCGCTGATTCCTAAAATGTTGATGTTCACTCTTGCCATCTCCTGTTTGACCCTTCCAATTTGCCTTGATTCATGGACCTAACAATATTGCAGGTTCCTATGCAATACTGCTCTTTACAGCATCAGAATTTACTTCCATCACCAGTCACATCTACAACTGGGTGTTGTTTTTACTTTGGCGCTGTCTCTTCATTCTTCTTGGAGTTATTTCTCCTCTGATCTCCAGTAGCATATTGGGCACCTACCAACCTGGGGAGTTCATCTTCCAATGTCCTATCTTTTTGGCTTTTCATACTGTTTATGGGGTTCTCAAGACAAGAATACTAAAGTGGTTTGCCATTCCCTTCTCCAGTGGACCACATTTTGTCAGAGCTTTCCACCATGATCCGTCTGTCTTGGGTGGTCCTACACAACACGGCTCATAGTTTCATTGAGTTAGACAAGGCCGTGGTCTATGTGATCAGATTGGTTAGCTTTCTGTGACTGTGCTTTTCATTCTGTCTGTCCTTTGATGGAGAAGGATAAGAGGCTATGGAAGCTTCCTGATAGGAGAGACTGACTGAGCGGGAAACTAGGTATTGTTCTGATGAGCAAGGCCATGCTCAGTAAATCTTTAATCCAATTTTATGGTGATGGGCAGGGCTGTGTTTCCTCCATGTTATTTGACCTGAGGCCAAACTATGGTGGATGTAATGAAGATAATGGTGACCTCCTTCAAAAGGTCTCATGCATGCACTGCTGCACTCAGTTCCCCCAACTCTGCAGCAGGCCACCCCCGACCCACGCCTCCTCCAGAGACTCCTGGACACTCATGGGCAAATCTGGGTCAGTCTCTTGTGCGGTCACTGCTCCTTTCTCCTGGGTCCTGGTGTGCATAGGTTTTGTTTGTGCCCTCCAAGAGTCGGTTTCCCCAGTCCTGTGTAAGCTCTGGTGGTTCTATAGTAGGGTTAATGGTGACTTACTCCAAGAGGGCTTATGCCAGACCCAGGTCTACTGTACCCAGAGCCTCTTCCCCTGCAGTAGTCTGCTGCTGACCTGTACCCCACAGAAGACACTCAAACACAGTTCTGTCTTAGTCTCTGTTGGGTCTCTGGGTCCTGGTGCATCCAAGGTTTGTTTGTGCCCTCTGAGCATCTCTGGTGGATATGGGGTTTGAGTCTAAATGCAATTTCATGACTTCACCCCTCTTACCATCTTGCTGAGACTTCTCCTTTGCCCTTGAAAGTGGGGTATCTCCTCAAAGTTGCTCCAGCACCATACAGCTGCCACTCCAAATCTAGAGCATTCTAAGTATTACTTAACATGAGCACATGAAAAAAACATGAAATATAATATATGGACTTGGAGTCCTGAAGAAGTCCTGCCAGGAACTAGAGGCTCCCACACTGCAGTCAGGGCCTCAGGAAGCAGTTCCCAGGCCTCCACCCTCCACTGGATTTCCTGGCTGGGGGTTGGCATTTCTGGGAGCAGGCAAATCGCCTCAAGGCAGAGACAGCCACTGCCCAGAAGCTCTGAATTCATGAATAGCAGCCCACTGACTCCTCACAATGGGGCCTGGAATGTCCCCTTCAGAATGTATTCCCTGGCTTTGTCTAGGGGCCCAGTTGAAATGTGACATTACAGGGTGCGGGGAGATGAACTTGCACTTTTGGGAGCCACTGGCCCTTCTGGTGAAGCGTGATGAGCCTCTACTCCTTTCCAGAGCATTTCTGCTTTTCTGGCTTCTCTCTGGTTCCTGCCCCAAATGAGGGCTCAGATTGACAGTACAGAGGCTGAGGCCCAGGGCTGTCCCAGGCCTAGGGACACAGAGCCCTGAGGGACAGTCCATGGAGGTTCAGAGCCTAGCCCATTGTCTGGAGTATTCTGGGTTTCTTAAGGGAGGGCCAGCTGGCTGGTCACCCTGAGCAAAGCCCTGCCTAACTAGGGCCTCTTTCTCCCATCCTGTAGAGCAGAAATAGGGTGAACCTGAAGATGTCTTAGATTCCATTTAATTCCAAATTCTGTCTGATGACTCTGGGTCCTTCAAGTCTCCAGCTGTCCCTCAGGGGCCTCTAGAGCAATCTCAGAATTTCCTATTATGAGCTGCTTCTCCCACAAAGCTCTTAGTATTGAGGGATGAGGTGGTAGTCCGGAGGAAAGAGGCTGGGGGCGGGCATGAGGAGGGGCTGCTGGGCAATGCTGGCAGGATAACAGTTCTGCCACAGCCCCAGGGCCTAGCAGTCAGTAACTGCAGACACTGAAGGTGATCACATGAATCACGTTGAAGGGCCCTTCTCTCTGCTCCCAGGTATCAGCCTACAGCTGGGTGCTTGCTGGTAGTAGGGGTCACTATAAGAATTCAAGAGGCCTAAGGAGGGCAGGGACCCCCCAGCCGGGCATCAGCAGTTTCCTTTGTTGATCTACCATCATTTTGCTAAGTTGGCAACTTTCTGTCATTGCTTCTGAGGCTGTTGCCACTTCCAGTCACTAGTCCCCTCTTTTCTGCTACCTCCTAACTTTTGTTTTCTCACTATGTTTCTCTGGCCTTAGCAGTCAGCTATCTCTGTACATATTACAGTCAAGTCTTGGCTTTCAGTCAAGACCATAGTCTGATCCATACATGAGCTATCCTGTGACCAGGCATCCTCATTAACTCCGTTTGGTAGTGGCCAAGTGGGAGGGTCACCAGGTCATTTTGTTCAGAAAAGTATGGCCAGCACATCATGGCCACTCCGGAGGGTCTAGGGTCTGGCAGGGCTCTGGGATGGCCCAGAAGGACCCAGCCCCCACTAGGAGGCGATAAGACCCTGCCTTTGAGGCTGCCATGGTCCTGGAGACTAGAACTCCAGCCTCACTGGGGACTTCTGGGAGAATGATCCTCCAATGGGCTGAAGGCAGCTGAATTCCTGGTCAGACTGAGAACACAGGGATGAACACAACACACGGCCTGGTCCTCCAAGTGCTCAGAGTCTAGAGACAGTGATCAGATGAAACATGCGAATCTCAACCAAATATTAACCGTAGGATGTAGGCCCTTTGGGAGCTTGGAGCCTGGAGCAGGGCTGTCTGTGCTCAGCTAGGGGACAAAAGAGGAAGACATTTGGAGAGACATGGGCTGGCAGAGAGAAGAGATGTCAGGTACAGAGAAGCGGAAGGTGGGAAGAGTTACCTTCAGAAAGCAACTTGGAGCTGGATCACAGGACTCGGGGACTGTCTTTCCCAAGGGGCCACAGAAACCATAGAGGGTAATGAGGAAGGAGTCAGCCATGGAAATCCGAGTCTCAGGGTGGTAAATCTGGTTTTAGGCCCTGGCTGCCTGGAGAAGGGAGTGGAGATAACCATGATCCAGGAGGCCAGATCAGAGGCCATGCCTGTGATGTGGCGATGATGATGAGATGCCTTTTGCTTTAAATGTGAGTCCATATTCCATCACTATCGCCCCCTCCCATGGGGTCTCTGGGCCCATTTGTCAACACAATGCTTCTGGCTTCCCAGGGGGGTTCCATGTCCCATGGCTGCTGGGTGTGAAGTCCTAACACTGTGGATAATACCCACCGGGTCACCTTGCTACAGGCAGATCCAGGCCCATCACTCCACCCATGCCCAGCTTCCCAGAGGAACCTCCCACCTCCTGCTCCTCCCACCCCCGCTGCAGGTCGATGACCCCACTTGGGAAAACATCAGGTTTGCTCATATAAGGAGCTCAGGCCAGGCCAGCATGCTCAGCAATGGCGTCGGCTCGGTGGCCCTGCCTCATCTTGGCCCTGCTCTCCAGTTTGGCAGTCTCTGGCTTCCCTAGAAACCCATCTCGGCTGCTCGGGGTAAGGCTGCCCCTTCTTCACCAATGGGCAGGCAGGGGGGCCAAACTGGGCGGGCCTCTGTAAGAGGAGGAGGAGGCAGAGGCTGGGCAGAGCTGCAAGGAACAGGGCAGTGTGTAGGGGAAACTGGGCCCCAGACCTGCTGTCAAATCTGATGAGACAGCTTCCCCGGGGATCTTAAATCTCTGGGACCTCTGTTTGCTGACCTGTCAGGTGGGTGATGCACCACGATCAGCTCACTTCCCTGAGGGACTCGGAGGGTCACGTATAGACAAGGGGAGAGGCCTCTAGGAATGGCCAGGCTGAGCTGCATGGGGTACAGTGGTGGTGGGGTCTGGAGGAGGCCTGGGGGGCCTGGGGCCTAGGGAGGGGCAGAGTGAGTCGGGGTATATGATGCAGGGGGAGAGCACTGACTTTGGTCCTCCCTGACACACTCCCCTAGATCTTCCCCCTGGACCTCAGTTTCCCCATCTACTCAGAGCCCTTCCTATTCTGCCATGTGGCTCTGGGTGGGTCCTCTGTCTGGAGGCCCCCTCAAGGTGTGTGTGTGTGTGTGTTGGGGGAGGTGGTCACTGCTGAACCATGGCCTCAGCCTAGAGCCTCAACCCAGGCCACGGTAACCTTGGCCTTGGCCCAACCCCTGTGTTTGTCTTTGCTTTTTTCCAGAAACGGAGCCTCCCGGAAGGGGTGAGAACTTTCACAAGAGATGGGGCCGGGCAGAGCTGGTTGCCCAACAGCGGGAGAAGTGGGCCACAAGGGAAGGTCCCTCCAGCTGGCAAACCTCCTCATGGCCCCCTGCTCTGGCAGACCCCTGTTGCCTCCAGAGCCCTGGGAGAGAGCTCCAGGGAACCGTGCCCCTTGGACTCATTGGTGCAATGGAGGACCACCCTTTCATGAGTCTTTCTTCCCACAAGCACTTACTGAGCATTTGTCAGACCCCATGCATGGGGCAAGAGACACACAGTGAATGGCCCTGAGATGCCTTCACGAAGCATCTTTATATCCATGTTCAATCCAGATGTCTCCCTAGAATATCCCTTGGCCCATAGTCCCGTTGGAAAGAGGGTGTTGGGGGGCACGAAGGCCCTCCCCAGGCATCGCCCTTGGTGCAGGAAATAAGGGCCTGTTTGGGAGACAGAACTGGGCAGTTATCAAAGGACACGGGGAACAGACTAGAGTGTGTGTGGACATGCTCTTTCTAAGCTGAGCTCGAAAGATGAGCGAGAAGAGCTAGGAGCCAGCATGGTAGAGGCACGGACTGAGCAGAGGAGGCAGGACCTGCTCGGAGGCCCCCAGAGCCATGGGGAAGGCTGTCCTGGGGGTGGTAGGGAGAATAGAAGGACTTTAAATAGGAGAAGGACAGGTCAGATTTGAATTTCTACACCATCTCATTGGCTATAGCTGCAAGTAAACCAGATTATAAAGCTAAGGAGGCAGAGTGGCCATCACAACCGTGGTGGCCAATTAAAGGTAGCGACCAGAGATACTGCCCAGGCTTCTGACGTCTGTGACTGGGAGACTGGAGGGGTCACTCACCAGCCAGGAGCTTTGGAGCCCACAGAGGAGAGCTTGAAGGGGAGCAGCCAGGAGGAGGTCCTGGTTTCCGGGGGCCTCAGGCTCGCTGGCCACCGTCTGCTGATACACTGTCCCTCTCCCGCAGGTGGACGGCATCAAAGTCTACAGCACCAAGGTCAACAGCAAGGTGACCTCTCGCTTTGCTCACAATGTCATCACCACCAGGGCCGTCAACCACGCAGACACTGCCAAGGAGGTGTCCTTTGATGTGGAGCTCCCCAAGACAGCTTTCATAACCAACTTCACCTTGTGGGTGTCACCACAGCTTCTGGCTCTGGGCGGGGAGGGGAGTCTGGCTCAGCCTGAGCATCCCCCTTCCCCAACTCTCTGTTTCTGCAGGACCATCGATGGCGTTACCTACCCTGGGTCTGTCAAGGAGAAGGAAGCTGCCAAGAAGCAGTATGAGAAGGCCGTGTCCCAGGGCAAGACAGCCGGCCTGGTCAAGTAAGTGTGGACCCCCAGGCCTTGGGGAGAATGTCAGGGTTGTGAGGGCCCTCAGAGACACTAACAACAGAACAGTAGCTATTATTATTACATGGCAAAATGTGTTATAATTCTTACAACATTATCTTACTTTGAAGTTGAGGCAACCAAGGTTCAGAGTGGGTAGGGGTCTCCCACAGGGGGAAAGGACTGGAAACCAAAGGCCCAGGAAGTGGGGAACTGGTGCTCTTTCTGGGGCAGTCATTGTTTCTCTCCCCATTCAGAGCCTCTGGGAGGAAGCTGGAGAAATTCACCGTCTCAGTCAATGTGGCTGCAGGCAGCAAGGTCACTTTTGAGCTAACATATGAGGAGCTGCTCAAGAGGCATCACGGCAAGTACGAGATGTACCTCAAGGTCCAGCCCAAACAACTGGTCAAGCACTTTGAGGTAATTGGCCACTCACTCGCAGCCCCTGAGGGGATAGGGTGCCAGGAAGGGCCCTGTGCAGAGCCCACAGGAGGAGTGTAGGAGCCCAGGCCTCACCACCCAGCCAAGGAGGCGTGGGGGAATTATAGTGGTGCTGCCCACAGCACCTGGGCCAAAGGGAGGAGGCCAGACTGACTTGGATGATCCAGGTTGGGTGCTGGGCCCTTGAGGGCAACATCACCAAGTGTCTCTGTAAAGGTGGTAACTGGTTACTTGGGCATTTTTACCTACATCAGAGTGCAAAGCCAAAGGTAATGCTTTTAGTGGTAGACTCTGGGGCACCATATGGCAGGGAGTGGAAGAGCTTTGGGGTCAGAGTGCCCAGCTGCAAGCCCATGTGGTCATCTTCTTGCTGGGAGGCAGCAGGCTTGGCCATCACAGAGTTGTCCTAGCGGCTGGTCCCTGCGCCACACTGACCCATCTCCTCGCCTGTGTCGTCCTGGAGGCTGGGCTCGGCACTGCCACTAAGTGCCATCTCCTGACACTTGGCCCTTTCAGATCACGGTAGACATCTTCGAGCCTCAGGGCATCAGCACCCTGGATGCTGAAGCCTCGTTCATCACCAATGACCTCTTGGGCAGCGCCCTCACCAAGTCCTTCTCAGGGAAAAAGGTGGTATAGATGCCTCTGGGGCCTGGGGGGAGGGAGCAGGGGCAGGAACACTGAGTCTAGCAAGGTGAGTCTGAACCTGGGGGTTTGACAGATGCAAGGGAGAGAGGGAGGGGGAGAGAGAGAGAGAGTGTGTGTGTGTGCATAGGTATGAGGCAAGGGTCAGGGACGGGGAGAAGTCTGCAACGTCCCCTTTCTCCTAGGCCACCTAGGTCAGGAGTGAGGATGCTGGAGGTAGGGGGCTGCTTGCTGGTGATGACCTGCCAGAGGAACTGGGGTCTCAACTGCACTGGGGGAGGGGACAGGGAAACCATTTATAAAGCTTGATCCCATTTCACTAAGGGAAAGTAGGCAGGGTGGGCTACTGGTCCCTGTTTTACAGAGAAGGAGACAGAGACTTGAGAGAGTTTTTCAGATCTGACTCCACACGAGTAGTGAAAGACAGGGAAATTCATTCTTGGTGCTCGTGGCTGGCTCTGGGCCCCAAGGTCCCCAGCAATTCCAGGGGTCTTGCTGATCGTGGGTAGTGGATGAATACATGTTCACACGGACAGCAAATCTCAGTCAGGACTCCCAGGGCAAGGCTCAAGGAGCACATACTCAGAGGGCTGCTGACCTCTGCAAGCGGTGTCCCCACCCAGGCCCCCCTCCTCACTCTCTACTCTGCTCCTTGCTCCTCTTGACAAAAAGCACACAGTATCACCCAACATGAAGTTCCTTTTCATGGTACAGAATTCTCCTCCCTAAGTGGCTTCTAGGTGCAGGCAGAGCTAAGGGACTTGTGAGGCCTAGTGAACCAGGAGAGTGAAAGCCTGGCTCAGATAAAGCCTCTAGCCTCCAAGGGGCTCCTGATCTCCGAGGGAGAGAGAGGTGCTCAGGAAGGCCAGGGCACCCCAGAGGGCGGCAGGACTCAGGCACTTTGCTGAGTGCCTAGGGCAGCCCCAGGCAGAGGTCTGCAGAGGACAGGCCCTACCCAAGCTGAGAGAGGCCCTCCATCACCCTCCCTCAGGGCCATGTGTCCTTCAAACCCAGCTTGGACCAACAGCGTTCCTGCCCAACCTGCACAGACTCCCTTCTCAAAGGAGATTTCATCATCACCTATGATGTGAACAGAGAGTCTCCCGCCAATGTGCAAGTAGGTACTTGCCAAATCTGGCTCTGCCAGGCAAATCCATCCCCTACCTTGCTCTGATGAGGGCTGATGTGTGGAGGGGCTCTGGCTTCATCTGGTAAAACAAACTTGATTTTCAGCCCAAGCATGAGGTTCCTGCAAGGCAGGACCAGAACCTTTGTGTGGACATCTTTATTTGGGGCTGCTAAAAGTCTGGGTTCTCTTTGCAAAGGGCAGCCAATGTGAGGTTGCTGAAGGGCCACTGGTCTCCAGTCTCTGTCTCCCCTTTCCAGATTGTCAATGGCTACTTTGTGCACTTCTTTGCACCTCAAGGCCTTCCAGTGGTACCCAAGAGTGTGGTCTTCGTGATTGACGTCAGTGGTTCCATGTCCGGTCGGAAAATGGAGCAGGTACTCTACTCTCCTTGGTGCAAGAGTAGGTGATGGATGGGAGACACAGGGAAATATTTTTTAAAGTGGATGAAGCAACTATTCCAGTCAAAGAGAAGGAAGGAGGGCAGGATTTTTAAAAGGCACAAAGCATCTGCCTCTTTTCTTGCAGACGGCAGGGGCCCGGGCCAGAATCACATCTTCTTGTCAGCTTGTCTTTCTCCTTCCCAGACAAAGGATGCCCTCCTCAAAATTCTGGAGGATGTCAAAGAGAATGACTACTTGAATTTCATCCTGTTCAGTGGAGATGTGACCACTTGGAAAGACAGTTTAGTTCAAGCCACTCCTGAGAACATTCAGGAAGCCAGGAAATTTGTGATGGATATTCGTGATCGAGGATGTAAGAACAGAGGGGAGGGAGCTACATCCGGCCCTTCCTCTCTGCCTGAGCAGCCTGTTTCCCTTCTGCCTTGGTGGCAGAGACTCTGCTGGTCTGGGCCCTGCAGACCCAAGCTGCGGGTAGAGGTGGGATGGAGAGTCCTCAGGCTTGACATTGCAGTGTCTTCTCTGCAGTCTAAGGAAACTCATTTCTTTCTAACCTGTGATCCCCACAAAGTAATGCCACAGAGAACTCATCCGTGGCAGTTTCATATGAAAGATGACAAGTGATGTCTATGCTGGAGAGGGGCTGGCAGTCCATTTGACTGTTCTCCAATCACAATGTATTCTCACAGGTACCATGTGCACCTGTCCTTCCAGCAGCCCTGAGAGGCTGGTCCTCTTACTCATTTGAAAGACTAAGTCATCCATTCATCACTCACTGAGTCATCCAGTCAATATTTACTGAGTACCACCGTGCACAGGCAGGCAGGGTCTTTGAGCACGTAAGCAGGGACTGTTATCTCGACTGCCTCCCCTTGGCACCCTGAGGATACCCTCTCATGGTGCCATCTGTCTCTGTGCCAGTGACTAACATCAACGACGCGCTGCTGAAGGGCATCAGTATGCTAAACAAGGCCCGGAAGGAGCATACAGTTCCAGAGAGGAGCACCTCCATTATCATCATGTTGACCGACGGGGACGCCAATGTGGGTGAGGCGGCGTGTGTGGCTCTGGCTGCTGCTCCTGGTTCTATAACCAGTGTGCTGCATGACCCTGGGCAGCTCTCCCCAGGGTCCCCTGTGATCTATGAGCCCCTGAAGGGCTCTGCTCGCCTCAACGTCTGCTCATGGAGGGCTTGTAGCCATGACTCTGCCAGCTCTGCACAGGCAGGGGTCAGATCTCTGCAGACAGAGCTGGTCCAGACAGTTGCTGGGGCTACGGCTGCAGCATAAATACCTCCTTCTCCCGCAGGTGAAAGCAGACCTGAAAAAATCCAAGAGAATGTGCGGAATGCCATTGGCGGCAAGTTCCCCTTGTACAACCTCGGCTTTGGTGACAATCTGAATTATAACTTCCTGGAAAATATGGCCCTGGAGAACCATGGGCTTGCCCGGCGCATTTATGAGGATTCTGATGCCAACTTGCAGTTGCAGGTGTGCCTTGCCTCACATACCTCTGGGAATAGGGAGCTCACTACTTCCTCAAGAAGCTGTCCCACTGTGTGACAATTCAAGTCGTAAGAAAGAACTTCCTCTCGAGTTGAAACCTGTCTCTGGTCACCTCTTACTCATCAGGACAGGTTCTGATTTTGTCCGCAGGCTGCACAGAACAGACCTGCTTCCTCCATAGGACTGCCATATCAGATATAAGACCTCCAGATAAATAGGAACTTGTCATAAACAGTGAATAATTTTTTACCAAGCACATTCCAAACACTGAACAGGACACTGTACTTAGTTTGCTGTGCTGTGCTAAGCCGCTTCAGTCATGTTTGACTGTGTGTGACGCCATGGACTCTAGCCCACCAGGCTCCTCTGTCCATGGGATTCTCCAGGCAAGAATACTGGAGTGGGTTGCCATTCCGTTCTCCAGGGGATCTTTCCAACCCAGGGATTGAAGTTGGATCTCCTATATTTCAGGCAGATTCTTTACCATCTGAGCCATCAGGGAAGCCCTACCTGGGTGGCTTTCACAGCAGACATTTATTGTCTCACATGTCTAGAGGCTAGAAGTCCAAGATCAAGGTGCTGGCAGGGTTGGTTCCTTTTGAGAGCTTGGAGGGAAGACTCTACTCTAGGCCTCTCTCCTTGGCCTGTCAATGGCCATTTTCTCCTTGTATATCTTCATTATCATTTTCTCTGTGGGCATGTCTGCCTCTGGGTCCAAATTTCCCTCTTTCAAGGACACCAGTCATATTGGATTGGAGTCCATCCTAAACAACTCATTTTAACTTGATCTCTCTAGAGAGCTTTTCTCCAAATTTAAGGTCACATCCTAAAGTATGGGAGTAAGGATTTTCACCTGTGTATTTTGGGTTTACAAAATGTGTCCATGTGACAGCTGAACTTATACTAAAAAGTAACGTGTCATTTACCTGTTATTCAAATGTAACTCATGACCTACATTTTCATTTGCTAAATCTGGGACCCCCTCTCTCCCCAGCATAGGCAGGTGCTTCTCCACTTCTGCAGTGGAACGCCCGGCCTTCCTCCTGTTAGTCTCCAGGTCTCCATGCTCTCACTCCACGTCAACCTCTCTAGTCAGCCTCCACCCTTTCTCTTCTCCTTTTTGCTTTCATTCCAACAAACATTTCTTGAATCCTATGTGTCAAGAACTCTGTCTTTTCCTTTTCTATTCTTCCCGGTCTCTAATTGGGATGGGGGGCATTGAGGAGGAGGTCCTCCAAACTGAGGGACACAGTCAGGGCCAGGTGGAAGTGGAAATCAGAAGCTGGACTGGCCCAGCTCGAGAGATCCAACCACTTGCAGAGGCGCCAGCAGGAACCTGTCCACCCTGTCCTCTCCCTGCCCGCCCTGGTGGCCTGGGATGATCAGGGCCCCCATCTGAACTCTAGGGCTTCTATGAGGAGGTGGCCAACCCACTGCTGACAGGCGTGGAGGTAGAGTACCCTCAGAATGCCATCCTGGACCTCACGCAGAACAGTTACCAGCACTTCTATGATGGCTCTGAGATTGTGGTAGCCGGGCGGCTGGTGGATGAGGACACAAACAGCTTTAAGGCAGATGTGAAAGGCCACGGGGTAAGCTGAGCCGGGGGCCTGCTTGTGCACTGGGAATGGGGGACCCACCGATGGGGCTCCAGCCTCCTGCCTGACAGCCCAGCAGAAGCAGCCTCTGAACCAGGCCCACCTGGCTCCAGGCCACTAGCCTCTCACCTCCTCCCACCCCTGTCCCAGGCCATCAACGACCTGACCTTCACTGAGGAGGTGGACATGAAGGAGATGGAGAAAGCCCTGCAGGAGCGGGACTACATTTTTGGGGACTACATTGAGCGGCTCTGGGCCTACCTCACCATCGAGCAGCTGCTGGACAAACGGTGACCCTAGCCTACCCCTCACACAGCGAGGCCCTGCCCTGACCCCCAGCCCTGACCCAGCACCTACCTGTGCACCCCCTACCCCATGCTGGCTATGCTCTAGGAGCCCAAGAGGAAGAAATGTTCACCTTGGGAAGTGTACCTCCATGCCCACTGTAGCTGCCCAATCGTGCTCTTGGCCAGGCCCCCATGGCCTGTTTTTCCTGGAGCTGAGAGGGTCTGTGATGTGGGGCTCAGGCAGGAGCCTGGGAACATCTTAAGGGCAGGGATGAGCCTTGGCGTCCTGTCCCCCACATCCAGCATGAGCCTACAGGGATGCTGAGGAGGAACATAACCGAAGGCTGAGACCCCAGCCCTCAGCCCAAGGGGGAAGAGCTTGGCCATGCAAGGGGGACGTGTCAGCCTTCTGTTGGGCAGGACTGGCTGGGCAAGACGCTAGCACTCAGCATGTGAACACCATGATGGCCAACTGGCAGTGGCCACATCGAACCCCTTGTAGCTTTCACTTGGAGAGTGGCCCAGAGAGGAATCAGGGCATGTCCATCTGTCCGAGGGAGCTGATGAAACTATTTTCTCTGACTGCTAGTGGGCTCCATCTTACAGGACACCCACTGGGAGAGGTGGGGGGCGGGTCTTGGGCTGGGCTGACCCTCCCACCCTGCCCATCCCCACAGCAAGAATGCCCGTGGTGAGGAGAAGGAGAATCTCACGGCCCAGGCCTTGGAGCTGTCCCTCAAGTACCACTTCGTGACTCCGCTGACCTCCATGGTGGTGACCAAACCTGAAGATAATGAGAACCAGATGGCCATTGCCAACAAGCCTGGGGAAGGTAGGCACAGACGGCAGGGGGCCACAACTTGGATGCCTCCTTCCAGGCCCCTGACCCTGGGTGCCCTGAAGAGAAGCGAGTCTGTGGAGAAAGGCAGATCTAGGAGGCATCAGAGGAAAACTGGCCAAGGACCACAGAGGGTGTTGTAGGGGGGAGGGAAGCTATTAGTGTGAACAGCGGAATGGAGGCATGAATAGGAAGAGACTTGAAGTCTCTAAAGGGGGTATTTCTAGGAAAGGGACTAAGGCTGCAACATGGAAGGGTTTAGTTAGATAAGACAAAGCACTTCCGACCTAAAAGTTCAGCCTGGAGCCAGCACCTGGGGATTGTGAGAGTAACAGGCCATGAGAGCTAGAGGCTGGGACCAGCCTGGTCAACCAGACCCCATGAGCGCAGCGTCCCGAGGGTCCCTGCAATTGGCATTGGGAGATATGGGAAGTAAAGAGCCAGTCTGAGCCAGGCCTCCCTCTGCCTCCAGGAGCTCCTGGTTCCTGTGGGGGCACACATGGCCCAGGGCTGGCTGGCCAGAAGCGAGTCAGTCACAAGGGCCCTGACACTGGGGTTCCGTGGCCTCTATCTCCATGGCTCCTCTTCCTCCCTTGCAGGGCCTCTGGATGCAGAAGGTGAGCTTCAGCCAGTGGCTTGTGAGTTTCCCAGGAGGAGGACAAGAGAGGACCAAGGAGGCCTTTCCAATCACCCTGGGGACCCACCACCCAGAAGGGGCCGCTGGAACCCCTGAGCTCAGCTCCCAGCTCTGCTGCCAATTCACCAGGGGCTGGGGCAGGGCTCTGTTCACTCTGAGCTTCAGGGTTCTTATCAGCTGACAAAGGGGGGCTTCCCCTGCCCAAGGAGGGACAATTGGGATGAAAGTATTCTGTGACCTGCAAAAATGAATAACTCAGTTAGTTACTCAGTAACCCCACAGCAAGGCTTTGAGGGAGGCCTCTTACGGTTCCCATTTTCCAGAGAGGAAACTGAGGCACAGGGAAGTTAAGTCCCTTTGCTCAAGGACTAGTTCAGCAGGGGGACCAGCCAGGATTTTGGCCCAGGAAGCCTAGTTCTGGCATCTGCTCTGGAGTTGACAGCATTCTGCGCTTGTCTGATTATGGAACTGGAACTTCATCCCACACCATCAGGCAGGACCTCCCTAGCCCCTACAGGCCTGCCTTGTCTCTACCCACATGTGCTGTTCTAACCAAGCAGTATATTTTGACTGGGTCATGGCTCTGCCCTCTGAACAGCCCTGTGAGATGTAGTCACTGGTGCACGTGTGTGTGGGTACGTGTCAGTGGGTGTTTTGCTACTGAGGAAAACAGTCACCTGTGAGCCTCATTCTACTCCTGCCTCAGGACTGTAGCTCAGGGGGTCACATTCCCTCCCACCTCTGTCAGCATTGGGGCCCTACTGGGGACAGCAGCCCCAAGACAGGCAGAAGGCCTGGGGTTCAGGGGAGAGAACCCTCTAGACCTCACTCACACCTGCCCTTTGGCTTTTTCCAGTGATCCCCTCCATGGCTTACCTGAGTGAGTATGTGCCAGCTGCCACAGAGCGCAGCCCTGCGTCATTCCCCTCGGGAGTCTTTCCTGAATCAGCTCTCTGGAACAGGCAGATGGTTGGGGGGTTCCTGAGGAGATGGGGGGAGGTTCAAAGCATTAGGGAGCCTGAAGGTGAGGGGCATGAACCAAACTCTGGGTGGGGGTCTTGGCCTGTTTGTTTAGCTCAGCCCTCTCTTTCTTTCATCCACAGCTGGCCGCCAGGTTTCCAAGACACCCTACTACTATGGTGAGTTTCCCAGCTCCCCCAGGTTGAGGCTCTGGGGCTTGGGCTGAGCACCTCCTGCCTGTCTAGGAGTCCATCCCACAGGGACTAGGAGACAAGGGGAGGTCCCTGGAACAGTGAGAGATACTGAGAGCCAGCCTCTGTTCTGTGTGTTCTCAGTGGATGGGGACCCCCATTTCATCATCCAAGTTCCAGAGAAGGACGATGCCATCTGCTTCAATATTGATGAAGACCCAGGTGCAGTGCTGCGCCTCATTCAGGACCCTGTCACAGGTGGGGGCCATGGACTGGGGCCAGGGGCTCTTCCTGAGAAGGCCTGGAGCCCCCAGGGTGGACACATGGACCAGGCTCACTCTGCCCCAAACGCACCCATCTTTATAGGTAGATTCTATCCTGTAGGGATTTAAGATTCCATCCAGAGCCACAGGCTCACCTCATTTCCCCAGCACCAGGGGTAATGGGAGATGGTTAGAGTTAAGGGTTTCCTAGGCCTATGGGCAGGACTCACCCTGGAGGTGAGGAATAGTGTTTCTCTGAACAACACTCCCTGGCCCAGGCAAGGGGCAGATCCACAATGTGGGCCCTCAGCCGCCAGTGTGACCCCAATATGTCTAGGAACAGATAGGGCTGGCTCTCAAATCCTGATCTCTCAACTGAGAGACCTGGGTCCCCCGCTGTGTTATCTCAGGAGGTCTGGCTGAAGGGGAAGCTGTGACCCTAAAAGACCAGTCTGGACTTAGGTCTTGCTGGTCTCTCGCTTCCCCACCCATCTGGCAGGCCTCACAGTTAATGGGCAGGTCATCGGTGAGAAGAGAGGCAGCTCAGACTCCCAAACCAGAAGGACTTACTTTGGCAAACTGGGCATTGCCAGTGCTCAGATGGACTTCCGGATTGAGGTGACACCGGAGAAGATCACCCTGTGGAATGGGGACGCACTGAGCACGTTCAGCTGGCTGGACACGGTCATGGTCACACAGGATAGGTACAGCCCTGCTGCTGGGTCTCTGAAGGGTGATGGAGTGTGAGGGTCTTAGGGAGAATTTGAACAAATCCCAGAAGATCCACAGGGTTAACAGGAAAGGCCAGTGGCCTCAGCCCCCGCTCTGGGAAAAGGTGAACACGGTGACCCCCAGCCCACCCCCAGGCCTCCCCAGCAAAGGCAGACAGATAGGTGGCTGGACAGTTCATAAGACTGAACTTGAGGGAAGGGCTGTGTGGACGAAAGCATTAGGTGGACCTGGCAGGCTGATGATGACAAAGATGTGCATCATCTCTGGCTGAGCTCTTGTTCTCAAACTCCTTTGCCTCTCCTGCATCTTCAGGTCACCCCCAAGCTGGGTGGGCAGTGTTACAGTGTTAGTCCCATAGAGGTTCAGAGAGGGGCAGAACCTACCCAACATCACACAGGAAGACCAGTGGCCTAGCTGGGGCTTGATCCCAGGTCTCCAGGCCCCCAGGACAGCCCCCTCATCTTCTTATGGAGTCGCAGGGACCCACTCAGTGCAGGGCAGAGTCAACGTGCATAAGCATCTTCTCTCCAACACCCCTGACAGAATTTCTAGTCTGTGTGCTCCAGGAAATGTGTCACATTTCCTGCTCTGCCCTTGATTCAGACGCCTGGTATCATGGCCACTGGGCCCCACTGCTGACCTTTTCTTCTCTTCTAGGCTATCTGTGATGATCAACAGGAAGAAGAACATGGTGGTCTCCTTTAGAGATGGGGTTACTTTTGTGGTTGTCCTGCATCAGGTGTGGAAGAAAGAGCCTGCCTACCATGACTTCCTCGGCTTTTATGTTGTTGACAGTCGTGGGATGTCAGCACAGACACATGGGCTGCTGGGTATGAAATGTTCCAGCTTCGGGTTGTTCAGGCCACATGGTGGAGGGAAAAAACCAAGTGAAGGGCCATCCTAATCACCCTGGACCCAGTATTCAACATCCCACCCAGCCTCTGCATCAATCCTGGAAGGCCAGTGGCCACATCACATTTGGCGGAGGCAGGGCTGACTGTGAATGTTTTTACTCCTAGGACAATTCTTCCACCCCTTCAACTTTCAAGTGTCTGACGTTCACCCAGGCTCTGACCCCACAAAGTCAGATGCCACAATGGTGGTGAAGAACCATCAGCTGACGGTCACCAGGTGAGGGGACCCTGCTGATGTCCTCAGACTGCTGGGTATGAGATAGGAAGAGCCCTATCCACCCACGCACATCAGCCTAGCTGGCTCTTGTCTTCTATGGGATACCCTTGTTTCCCTCAGGGCTCTTGGCTCCCTCTAATCAGGAAAAAGCCACATCTGGCCTCCTAGAAGGAGTAACCCATGACCTCATTCTTGACCAGAGTATGGACTCCTAGAATTGGCAACTTCACACCTCCTTTTAAATTTAGGTCCATGAATGCAGCTGTCTTGCCCACCCCGCACATCACTGCCTCTCTCTCCTTTCTTTCAGGGGCTCCCAGAAGGACTACAGGAAGGACACCAGAGTCGGCAGGAATGTTGCCTGCTGGTTTGTCCACAACAACGGGCAAGGGTTGATTGATGGCATCCACAGTGACTACGTCGTCCCCAGCCTTTTCTGAGTTGACACGCCAACTCCTGCTGAGATGGCTGGCTTGGCCTGCCTGGCATCTAGAACAGAGGCAGAGTGGGGCCTGATGGAATGGTGTAACAATAAAGGCCAAGGAGAAACTGGACTGCCCCCAACCTCTGCCTGCCTTCATCAGCCCCTTTTCCAGGGGACAGGCAGCTTGAAGGAAGGGTTGGCTGCTAGGAAGGCAATTTCCTGGGTCTCTCCATCAATGCGGCTAGTTGGGGTGGTACTAGAGGAGTCAAACAGGACAGTGGGGGGAGGAAAAAAATCAAGAATCAATTCCAGAACAAGGGGCCTCAGAGAAGTCGGGAAGGACTGACTGCCTTTCAGAGTTCAGGAAGGATGGAGGAAAAGTCAAGGGTCCCTGGCTCAGGTGCTCTTATCAGGGCTGAAGCTTGTTCTATTGATACAGGAGCAGAGATGCTCCAAGGCAGATTCAGCCTGCCACTAGTCGCGCAGTCCATCTCTCCACTCTCTGATCATCTCACTGTCCGTCCACTTGCTCATCCACCTGCCCACCCCTCCACAACCTATCCATTCAGCAGCTAAACCCAACATTCCGGGCTAGGATCTGGAGGCACACAGTTTAGTAACTCAGTTCCTGTTTGCATGGGTGCTCCAGTTTGTCTTCAGCTTCACTGGGGATCCCTGGGATCCTCCAATCACTCCTTATAGTGACCACCTGATGCTGCACCTTGTAAGTCCTGGGTGGGGTGGGGGTCGGACAGAGGTTCCTAGAGAAGCGGTTCTGTGGGCTGCCAGCCTGGACAAGCCTCTCCCACCTGAGCAACAGCACCCTTCCCTGCCTGGCCTTCCTGCTCCCAGGGAGAGCTCTTTTACAGAGCAGGACTGGTCATCACTTGCTTCCTGAAACCCTATAAATGACGTCTCCCACCTAGGATTCTTGGGACAAAGACAAAAGTCTTCCCTTCTGTCCCTCCAGCTTCATCAGCCCCACACACCAGGGGTTTCCTTTCAGTCTGGATTCCAGACACACAGACTACTTTCAGTTCTGCAAACATAATCCCTCCTTCCCCAGACCCTCAGTTCCTGCTGTTCTTGCTGCCTGAGGGGTGGAGGGCATGCAGGGTGGAGGGTACCCCGCTGAAGGAAGCAGTGTGGCCGAACAGGGGATGCAGTAAGACTGAAGGAGATTGCAGTCAGGTTGAGAAGGGTCTCTAATGCAAGTGGGGATGGCCAGGGTGGGGTCTGGCTGTGGGTGACCAGGAAGTTCAGCTGCCTCCCACTCCAGTTTTGTCTGAGTCAGAACACGGCTTCCCAGGGCCCACCCAGGCCTGAGGGCTTGGAGTAGGCATTGGGAAGGGCAATCCAGGGGGAAACATCCATCCCCAGAGGAGCCCCCTAGGTGCTGTCACTGCTCTGGTGAGAGGGTGACATCAGATACAGCTCCAGACTGAATGTGGTAGAGGCCTGGGCTGGGCTGGCAGAAAGGGCCTGGCCTGGAATGGGACACCCTGAAGTGGGCAGACCCTACCACCCATTCAGTCCCAAACTGGCTGAGAAGCCATGAAGCTTTAAAACAGTCATCTTGAGGTCAGTATTCACATCTGTGAAATGGGAAGAAGGGTCCTGCCAGATGGAGCGTGTAAAGAGGCATCAGCATGGTGGCTTCTGGTCCTCCTGAGACGCCTATCTTTGTCCTGCTGCTCCCACTGATGACCAAGTCCAAGGAGTTGGAAGAAAGGCAGGAAGACCTCCCCTGCCCGAATTCCAACACATAGTCAGAGTGTCTCTCCACAGAGGCCAAGACTAGGCAGACTCTGTTTTCTCCCCAGTCCCACGTCATCCTGGCTGGGCCTGTCCCTGCCTACGGCCTTTGATGGCTCCCCGAGCTTTCAGGATAGCAGCAGAGCTCCATGGCGAGGTATGTGCAGCCGGCACTGGCCTGGGGCTGTTCTCCATCTTGCCAGCATCCCCTTCCATCTCACCCTACGACATGGCTTCCCTTCACCTTGCTGAACTCAGGGCAGTGTCCTGGCTCTGGGCCTAGCGTCCTTGCCCTGCTTCTCCGCTGGGTGAACTTCTTTTAGTTCTTTAAAACTCGATCTCAACCCAGCCCCACCCACGCCACTTCCAGGAAGCCGCCCCTGCTATTCCTCAGGTTGGGCATGTTGTCTCCCTCTGGGCTCCCTGTGGCACCTGCTTGTTCTCTGGGGGGAAGCTCTGTCAGGTGCCCAATGTACCACGGCACTCTGCTGGGGCTTGGCCCAAGAAGGTGCTGGAAAGTACGCGGTGAACAAAACGAAGATGGGCATGGACCTACTTCCAGTGGTTCACAACGCATGGCTGTCAGGTGCTGGCTGGGCCAGAAAGTCACCCAGGACCCCTCTGCAGGGGCACCAATTCACAGGCCAGCCCAGGGGCCAGTGTTTTGTCCTGGTACGTCACAGCAAGCCCACAGTGAGTCCAACAGAGCCCCTGATCTCACTGAGCTCATCTCTGAGCTTCAGAGCGATCTACACAAAGTGACTCAGTCTGAGGCCCCTGCTGGCCACCAGGCTTGACGGGGAGGTGGCGACGCAGGAAAGTGTCCCTGAGTGTTGGAGAATCTGCTGCTGGAGACCCCTCCCTCCCACCAGCCTCTTCTTTACTCTCCTATAAAGACTCACTCAGAAAACACCCTCTTTAACTCAAGAGCTGGGAAAAGAATGTTTTCCTTATCTGGTTTGCTCCCTCTTAGCAAGTTAAAATGAACTCATTCTCTGCTTTGCCCTGGCTGCCAGAAAGCTCAAAGCAAAGCTTTCTGCTGCTGCAGCTTCCCCTACCCTAGTGTCTCTGATTCAACTCTCCTCCTCTTGGCTCTTCTCTCCATTCCATTCTCATATATATATATTTCTGTTTTATTCTCTTTATATACCTTCTTTCCCCTTGATTTAGCCTTGAATTTGTAATTCTTTATACACCTTTTATTTGTAAGCCAAATACCTGTGTCATTTTTTAAGAAGTAGGTGAAATAATTATAAATGTTTTCAAAGTATGCTTTGCCTGTGCAGGAATTGGGTGGGATGTTTGGGGTGCCTAACCCCAGGCCTGGACAGAAGCCCCTCAATGACCTAGGCTCCTGGGAACAGACCCTTGCTTCCCTGCTGGGACTAGGGCCTCATCTCTGTCTCCCTTGTCTTCCACTGCCAGCTTCTCTGCCAAGGTGGTAAGAAGACAGGCCTGTATACAATCAAATTGTATCCTGCAAATCCTACTGCAAAAGGGCCCCAAGTTGGCTGAGAATGCTGGAAGTTAGCCTGTAACAAACGTCCATCCAGGTCACCCTTTTATTCTTTTCATGGACCCTGGGTCACCGTAAAGCAGAATGAACCCTGTGCCCCAGAGTGCTCTCTGGCTCTAGGACCCCAGCAAGAGCAACATTTTAATGGTTCCAATCACTCTAAATCATCATTTCCCTGCCTGTAAAGCGAAGGGACAGGACTGCACGCTCTCTGCGGACCTTACTGGCCACAGGCCTTTGAGTGGCCGACGGTGGATGATTCTAATGGTACATGACGCTACATGTTCAGGACATGACCTTGAGGCTTGCAGACGTGGCTAGATGAAACCAGAGATGCCCACTCCCTGGGCTCACATCACCTCTCTTTATTTTAATGAGTGCAAACACCTCTCCCTACGATATTCCAGGACCCAGAGTGGGGCAGGGCAGTGGCAAAGGATGGTGAGTGTAGCTCCTTCCAGAACTACAGCTCCACAGACCAGCAGGAAATCTCTTTGCCTGAGGGCCTCTCTCGGTAATCCAGCTTGAGCTCTCTGGGATGGACAGACAGATAGGTGGTCAGCATGTGTGAGGTGTGGTAGGAAGAGAGGGAGACAGCTGGGGATAGGAATGTGAAAGGTGGAGGGTCTCGGGGCCTCTGAGACTTCCCTCCAGTACAGGTCACCCAAGGGGACCCAGTGACGTGTGGTCCCTAGGGTCCAGGAATTCAGGGAGTTTCCCAGTGATCTCTGGGCTAATATGTTTCCTGTGGGTCTGAGGTGGCCAGAAAGCTGGGTCAGACTTATCTGAGCTGACATCTGACTGTCTGGTTCCCGCGTGGGGACAGAGGAGTGGAGGTCCCAGAGCCTAGCTCCCAGCCCCCACCCATGGCGGGGCTCAGCGGAGATTTGCACTGAGTCACCTGGTGGCAGAGTAGTCACGCCCCTGGACATTCAGTGTTCGCTTGCTGTCATCTGCCGTGTCCAGGGGCCCCCAGAGCACGTCCTGGTAAAACTGGCCTGAGATACAAAGGGTGGGTCAGAGAAAAAAAAAGACAGAGGGAGGCTGGGGAACACATTGAGGAGAGGGCACTTCCTGTTCACAGGCAGAGGCGGCTTCTGAGGATGCCCCAAGCCTGGGCCACGTACCAAAGGTCCCGCTGACGTGGCTGGAGAAGCGGTCAGTATCCTGCAGGAGAAGCCGGAGCCCCTTCCCAGGGCCGTCCCAGAACAGCAGGCCAATGGTCACTCTGTCTGGTCTGCTGAGCAACAGGAGCCCCGCCTTGTCCATGGTCACCTTGAGGCTGTGGGCAAAGCCATGTCCTGAGCAGGAAAGGAGGCCTGGAGATGCCCACAGGGGACCTGGGGTGGCCATGGGTGGGGCTGCCCCTCTGTCCTGAGGATCTCCTAGCGTGGCCTTCCAGGGGAGGGCCCTCAGTCTTGTGGGCTTCAGTTTAAGTCACTAACATCTGGTTATCCTGGCATTATGTATAACATAAAATGGTCCTCTCCCTCTGGTTTTCTTAGATTTGATTTCTCACATTAGTTTTATATGATTTAGGGGTTCATGGATACATTTCTCTGTCCCTTTTGTTCTTATGGCCAGTGCCGCTTTCTTCTGATGATTAGTGTTTAATTGTGTGTTTTAAGGTCTAGAAGGGCAAGTCCTCTTGAATGACTTCCTTTTTTACTTAGAATAATCTCTGAAGTTATTACTGTTTTGGTTTTCTCAGGAACGTTAAACTCCTTTAAGCATGCTGAATAAAGCCCTGCTGTGACTCTGAGGTTATATTCAATGGAATTGCCCTAAACTTACACTGTCTTGTTAACACAATTCAATGTAAAAGCTATGGTCTATTTTTCTCTATGTGGATCTTCTGAGCTCATGAAAGTATGTGGATGTTCAAGCACCACGACTGATAGAAATCCTTTATTCCATCTTCTAGTGTGTATGTCCAAGGCACAGAAATGCTATTGATCGTTCTGAATCTACCAGATAACAGGAGACTTTAATACCTTTTATGAAAAGAGAGCTTTTAAAGGGGAGCCCCTCAGATTCCCTAGGTCTGTGCTCAGTTATCAAGTGGGAACCAGTTCTTTGGAGGGGCTGACTGAGAGGGAGTGGACAAGGCTCTCTGTACTCAGCATGGACGGGAGTCCAGAGGACACTGCTCGAAGAGGGCCTGGGTCCTTGGACTCTCTCCCTCCTGCTCAGGACTCCCAGAGCCGGACACAGCTCTGCCAGGCTCCACAGAGAGGTAGCCCCACAAGAAGAAGTTGCAATCCACCTCTGCTACCCTCGAGCTGCCTGGTATTGATGTCAGAGGGACTTGTCTCTCCTTGTCAGAGCTCCAAGGCTAAGAATGACATTCCTAACCTCCCCTGGTGGACAGTGCCCTCCAGACCCTCATCATCATGGTTACCTTATCAGAGCACACCTTCCTGTGTGCCCAGTGGGCACTGCACCATCCATGGGCAAAGTGCTCCCTGACCACATGCCCTCATTAGACCAGCCCCTCAGCCCTCCGGCTGAGGGCTCGGATGATTAGCCCTAGCTAGAGATGAGGGGGTAGAACACGCTGCCTATGGTCACTCAGGGTTAGCAGTAGAGCAGCTCCAAACTATGCTGTCCTCTGCACCAGACAGTGACCCAGGTTAGGTGTGAGCACAGCCAGGTCCCCACGTCAACTCCCTGGCACCCTCCAGAGCTGGAGGGGGATGTGAAGGGCTCTCACATTGCTGCCCCTCCTGTGGGTGCAGCTCACTGCAGAGCACTTGTGCCCAGCCCAAAAAAGTGGAAAGTGGCTACTGCCTAATGCTCACCCGGGCATCACCGAGTACAGCGTTTCCTTCCACTTGTGTGCAGAGCTTCTTCGGTTTCGAGTCATAACCACATGCTCAGGGGATGCATGGACCTGCAGCTGGGGGTTCTCGAAAGTTACCTCAATCCACGAGAAGTGGGCCTTCGCTGTCTCATAGTGGCCAGTCACCTCAACCCCTGAGAAGGCAGGGATCAGAGAGATCAAAGCTGTGGCTCTAGCTGGGCATTGGCCTGAACTGGAGGTTCCCCCCTGCCCCTCCCTGGCTATGACCCCCAGAGCTGCTCTTCACCCACTCACCTGCCGGTCCCCTTCCCCACCTCCCCTCATGCTATAGGCCTGCTTCCCACTATCTTTCCACTCATCCCTTGGGTACTCCTGGCTTTGGAGGGGCCCTTGAGTCTTCAGTGACAGCCACCTTCAGATGGCCAGCTTAGCTTCCTTCACCTTCCAGGGACTGGAGGGCAGGTCTGGCCAGTACATCTCCCTCCTCTACACCTTTTACAGCTGCACTGGCCTCCCTCAGGGCTCTGTGCTTCTGCCTACCCCTTTCTCGGCCTCATGGACCCCCACTTCTCTGCCAAGGCCTTGTCATCCCCATACAACCCCGTGCAGCTCTGTGTCCTGGCCCTCAGACAGCTCGTCTCCTTTCCCGGGCTCATCTCCACTACATTTTGGGTGCTGACTACAGGCCGTGCCCAGGTGTCTCCTCACACTGAAGTATGGCAGTGCCTAGGAGGCAAGCCCACCTTGGGGTGTAAGTCAATCAGGCCCACATAAGTGGTGCCCAGTGAGAGGTCGTGGGGCAGACGTATGAGCACAAGTGTCAGAGCTTGGGTGCTGCCTGTCTTGGACAACACCTGCCTGGGAGTCTGTGGGTAGGTGTCCCAGTTTCTGAGGAAGGAAGCTGGGCGGGGGCTGCATTGTGACCAGATTTCTCTGGGTGGATACCTGGGTATCGCCTCTCACCTTGGTCAGGGTCTGACAGCAGGTTCACTAGCTCCTGAGGGCGCCGGAGGTCCACACAGAGCCAGTCCACGCTCTGCCCAGGCAGTGGCAGGATGAAGGAAGGAGCCTTGATGGGAGCTGGGACAGCAGGTGTGTTCTGAGAGCAGGTAAAGCTGGCTAGGGGAGAGGATGGGGAGGGAGGCTGAGATGGGGTGGCACTTACTGAAGGGTAGGGCTGTCGTGGTTGTTCCTGAAAGAAGAAAAAAGTCTCAGTTTAGGCAGCCTTTTCCTGGGGAGGGGCAGGGTTGTGGAACGGAAAAGCCAACGGGTGTTCAGGGTTCCCTCTCCACCAAGAAACCTATGTGACAGGTTCATAGAGCTCCCCGGGCCCTCCCCTTCCAGGTCTCTCTGCCATAGGGCCAGAATCTACTGCAGCCTAGAGGCACCTTTGATTCTGAAATCCGTGTCATAAGATGCTCCACCAGGACCTGAAGTGATGGTGCAGAAGCAGGCACAGATGGTGAGTGCAGGAACAGAAAGGGAGAAGGCAGTCAGGATTTGAAGCAAATGGCAAGCCCTCCAGCCATCACTGCTACCTGCCACCCACCAAGCTCCAACTCCACGAACCCTGCCACAAACACACACCTTTGTAAAGAGATTTTCCCAACCAGCATGCTGTCAGGGAAAAAACTGAGGAGACAGAGTCCAGCCTGGCCCTGTGGCTGCATCTGAGTCTAAGTTTGAAGATCAAACAGCTCAAGGGACTACTACTCTTGGCTTTGGGAATGGAGGAAACCTTCCTTTTATGTTCCATCCCTAGTGAGCCAGCCTCCAGAGAGTAACAAATTCAATTTAGTAAAAATAAAATAAAGGACATGCTATTTAACGTCATGTGCTGTGCTGTGCTTAGTTGCTCAGTGGCATTCGACTCTTTGAGACTCTCTGGACTGTAGCCCGCCAGGCTCCTCTGTCCATGGGGAATCTCCAGGCAAGAATACTAGAGTGGGTTGCCATGCCCTCCTCAGGGGGATCTTTCCAACCCAGGGATCAAACCAAGGTCTCCTGCATTGCAGGCAGATTTTTTACCAGCTTAGCTACCTGGGAATCCCAATTAATGTCATACCTTATAGCAAACCCCCCTGGTCTGTGCTTAGCCCTGGGCTTGGTGATTTAAACCCATTTAATGTCATACCTTACAGCAAAACCCCTGGTCTGTGCTTAGCCCTGGGCTTGGTGATTTAAATCGATTTAATGTCATAACCTTACAGCAAACCCCCCTGGTCTATGCTTAGCCCTGGGCTTGGTGATTTATCTCATCCAACACTATGGGCAGGTTCATCTTGAGGAAACTTGGCCCTCAGAGGGTCAGAAAGTGGCTTACGTAATGTCATGTCTGGTAGCACCGATCTCGAGGTTGTACGGGAGAATGGAGGAGGAGGAGGAGGAAAAGGAAGACGCCAAGGTATTCCAATTTGTCCAGGTACTCCTAAGCTTGGATTGTTGTTAAACACATTGAAACTTGTACCTTCGGGAAAGTTCACACAAGCAGTGTTTACTCAAGCAGAGTCACGAGTCCCCACAGCCTGGGCACTGGGACTCACCCCAGAAGAGGGGCGTGGAGGGGGCAGGTGGGTCCCCTCCCGACTCCTATCACTTTGGGTTGGAACAAAGGGCCCTTCTTGAACTCCTCCCTGCTGGAATATCGGCCCTCCTTCCTTGCTCTGGTAGTGCCCCTCAAACTACCTTTCTCTCTCCAGCCTCTTTTAGAAAAGACAAAGACAGGGTCTGCACTGCTGCCTCCTAATCAGACACAACTGGATTTGAGTCCCAGTCGTGCTACCAGCTAGGTGAGTCTAGTAAGTCACTCCCCCTACCCACAGCCAGGGCAGAGCCCATCCTGTAGCCAGGGCCAAGGATCTGTCAGTATCCCCTTCCTCTACCCTCTCCTCTTTTGCTACCTGTTATCCTGGATGCTCTGTCCCTCACGGAATGACCAAACAGCATTAACCCTGGAAATCAGAGAAACTTGAGTTTGCTTCTCAAACGCACGTTTCTGGGACCCCCAGGGTCTCTGTGTCTCCAGTGCCCAGGACGGCGCCTGAGTGACAGCCAATATCTGAATCAGCAGGTAACTAAGTGCACCAGTGTGCTTGGGCAGACAACACCCCTCCTGGGCAGGCCTGGGAGGGAGAGGCGCTGGCTAGTTGCCATATGGTTGCTGAACCATAAGCCCTGTATCAACCAAGAGTCACCAAGGCCAGCCTTAGAGGGCATTAGGCTCTTACCTGGGTGGACTACCCTGTTTCTGTTTTCTGAATAAGACAAAAGAGGGAGAAAGAGAGACACACAGTCAGGGTGGTTTGGATACATCTGAAGTACTTCTATTTAACCTTGTTTCCCAACCCCAGTGCTACACAGAGTATAGTGAACATGCGGAAGTGGGGGCTGGGATAGGGGAGGGGGTCAGGAGGCCTAGCCTCAGTTTCCTCATCAACGAAACAGGGATGAGTTTTCTGGCAGTCTGCGGGTGGCAGGGGTGGAGTCTTGGTTGGGATGTTGGGGAAGGGCTGGGGAGAATGCTGGGTCAGAACTCTGCTGCCACACCCACCATCCTCCACAGGCTTCTCAGCAACCTGAGACTGTCCTTGACCTTCAGGTTTGGTGATCACCATGGACGTGAGGGGGGTGACAAAGCTGTAGCTGAGTGACAAGTTCAGTGCGCGGGCCTTAAGAGCCTGCTTCTCAGCATCTAATGCAGAGACCCTGCAGGTAGAGGAGGCCAGTGGCTCAGCAAGCCCCCAGGTCCCCAGAGTCTCCCTCCCTCCCAGACCCTTTCGGGGTTTCCACCACCTCAAGTCTCCCTGCCCAGGAGATGCCTGTGCCGGCTGTGCCAGCCCTGCCAGTGAAGAGCCTGGGGAGGTGCTGAGGCCGTGGGTGGCCACCCCGGTGGGCCCTGGAGGATGCGTTCACCCACATTTGCTCAAGCAGTTGCTGAATGGTCAGGTATGCCCAGAGTCTTTCCATGAAGCTGTGGAAGATGTACTTGGGGCTCCGGAACATCTCCTCCTGCTCGGCCACATGGGACTCCATCACAAAGGTGACATTCTCCCTATGCTGGAAAGAGGGGCCCAGTGAGGACAGGAGCAGTGAGGTCGTGATGCCAGCACCTGGCCTGGTGCTGCCCAGTCTGCCACAAGAAACCTGGTTGGGGTGGCGTTGGCTGCAAGTAGAGCAGAGGGTATGGAGGATGCTTAGGGGTGTGAGAGGCTCAGTCATAGAACCTCCGAGGATGATAAGGAGGTGGACAAAACATGGAGAACACTATCCCAGGTGCAACACAATGGGGGCAGAACCAGTAGCTGCCTGAATTTTGCCCTCTCCACACATACAGCTATTTTTTTCTGTTTTTGGCTGTGCCATGTGGCATGTGAGCTCTTAGTTCCTTGATCAGGGACTGAATCCAGGCCCTTGGTAGTGACAGCATGGAGTCCTAACCACTAGACTGCCAGGGTAGTCCCTTGGATAAACTTTAAATAGACTAACACTCTGGCCCCAAACAACAATACCTGGGAAACCCTAGGTCTAGTGTTCGAGCTATTTTTCAAAACACATTAAATACATAACTATGAAAACAAAGACATGTTGGTTTGTGAACTACACTAAGTCACCTTGGGTTCTACACTTTAAGAACTCCTGGCCTCCAGGACAGTGTGAGCAGGTGACACACAGGAGTGCTTACACAGGACAAAACCTTAATCCCCAATGCAGCCTTATGAGGTGGGTGAGGTTGACTTATTTTCATTGGTACAAAGCAGGAAACTGAGGCACAGGGAGGTTTAGTGCCATGCTCCAGGTCTCACCTCTGGGAGGTGCCAGAGCTGGGTGTGAAGCTGGGCAGGCTCGCCACAGGGTGTGCTCTGCCTATCCTGACACTTGGCTACTTCTGAGATGAGACCCTGGGCACCTCCATGCCCGCCTGCCATGCCCGCTTGCCTTGCCCACCTGCTCTTCTCACACATGCTGCCTACCTGCCACGAAATCATGACACATTCCTCTGTCCTTCCACCATCTGACCTCTGCCACCTCCCACTTACCCCTCAGTCTCAGCTGAGCCTCCCTTGGAAGCCCTCCCTGATCCCCAGACCAAGCTGGGGCTTCCAGTGCTGCTTCCCTGACTCCCTGAGTTTATCCAGCCCGTAGCTCCTTGCTTGTGTGACAATTTACCCATGCTGTCTCTCTCATGAGGGCAGCATCCCCAGGGCCTAAAGAAGTGCTGTGATTCTCTTTGTGGAATGAGAGGCAGGGAAGGCTGTGCAAGGACAGGATACCAGGATACCTGGTGAGCTGGGCTCCTGACCTGGCAGTAGCAGGACCTGTGGCAAACTGGCTGCTGCCTGGAGGTCAGACTATGTATCCGTGAAATGGGAGCAGCCTTCCGTGCCCGACTGCTGGGGTGAGGACAGGAGGGGATGCCAAGCAGCTGGTGCCCTCGGGAGCAACAGCAGCAGCTGCACTGGTTGACCGTTACGTGCCTGCCATGTGCCAGCGCTGCGCGGGTGCCCTCAGAAAATTACATCATCTCGTTCATCTCCATCGGTAGCCAACATGGTGGGGCTGTGCCACCCACAGGTGGTGGAGGGCACTCTGTAACTTGCTCAAGGTCAATGGGCTGGAGCCTGGCAGGGCTGGGGTTTGAGGCCAGCCACTCTGACTGCCCACCCCAGCTGCCCTTCCCCTCCACAATGGCCGGCCACACCTACCAGCTGCCCCCGGATTTGGGCTGAGAGCACATCAGGGCTGTGGTCCCGGAGCTTCCCAGCCACTACCAACTCGGAACCCTTGAAGAACACCCGGAAGGCATCCTGTGTGACTGACTCCACAGCATTGCTCGGGTACTCAAAGGCCACTGACATCATCAGTGGGTTGGCCACCTCCTGGTAGAAGTCCTGCAGGGCAGTGGGGGTTTCGTCAGGGCCAGGCTGGGGTCTGCCCCCCGGCTGTACCATCCCTTGCTCTCATGGCCCAGCCAAGGTGTGTGGGCACCTGCAGCTGCAGGGCGGAGTCTGAGTCCTCATAGATGCGCCGGGCCAGGCCGCCGTTTTCTAGTGCCATCTTCTCCAGGAAGGCGTAGCTGACGTCGAAGCCGAAGCCCAGGCAGAAGAGACTGTGCTGGCCATTTATGGCTTTCCGCACGTTCTTCTGGATCTTCGAAGGATTGGTCTCCCCTGGACCCAGTGGTTTTGGAAAGGGGTGAGAAAACGGTGATTGGCTCAATGGATATTTTTGGACTCTCAGAGCCAAAAGGGCCTAAAAGACCCCTCTCCCTGCCCCAGGTCCCACAGCACGCCAGGCTGGAACCCAGCTTCTCCTTCTTGGCAATGCACCAGGGGGCTGCTAGCAGTGCCTCACCTGCAGTGGGGTCACCATCGGTGAGGAGGATGATGAGGGTGACGGTCCCTGCAGGCAACAGCTCATCCCGGTTGGCTTTCTCCAGCAGCTGCACGGCCATCAGCATCGCATCGTTTATATTGGTCCCTGCAGGGCACACACCCTCAGGGGGGCTCCCAGCAGGGTGCCCTGGAAGTGTCTATTGGGCAGGGCTGCAGAAGCGCTCACCTCCCTGGGCCCGGATGCCACTGGCATAGCTCTTGGCCTCATTCACGTTCTCAGTAGAGGCTGGCACTAGCAAAGGTTTCCACTTGGTTGCTTTTGCACTGAAGCTGATGAGGTTGAACTGGTCATGGGGACTGAGATCATCCAGGATCTTGATAAGGGCTTCCTGGGTCTGGGTCAGGGCAAGGGGACACAAGGTGGGTGTCTCAGTGGGGCCTCCCTGGTGGCTCCTGTGCCCTTGGACTGCACCCCAAGGCTCACAGCTGGAGTGAGGATGTGGGGAATGTTCTAGAGGCAAGACCAACCTCGATCCTAGGTAGGAAGAGGGAGGGTAGGCCTGGTTGGCCCGCTGGACCAGAGCTGATGGTGTTAGACGTATGCGAGTCTTCAGAACCCCTTTGTGGCCCACAGGACCTACCTGCTTTATTTTCCTGCCCATCATGGAGCCGCTCTTGTCGATGACAAAGATCACATTCTTGGGTATCGTGGACAGGCTATCAGGGGCAAAGTAGTGCACAAAGTAGCCGTTCTCAATCTGTGACCAGGGTGAGACACACCCAGGTTTAAGAGCTATAGCTCTGCCCCGAATCAGCCTCCTCACCCCCAACCCTGGGGTTCTGCTGCACTCTCTATTCTAGCTCCTTCTGGCCTTGTTCCACCACAAACCTCCCCAGATTCTTGCCATACTGCTTGGCTTGATCCAGCGCCTCTCTTACAAAGGTTTCTCTGCTCGGACCTGGCCCACCAGAACTCTACCCTTACTTTACCTCCTATTTAATTATTTGAGGCAGCTTATACTAAAAGGTTCAGACATAGTATACCTGAGATCCTTCAAAGAAGTGAAGACTCCAAATATAAGGTCCATCAAAAGGGTAAAGGGGAAGCACAATGTAGCCAGAAACTTATGTGAAAGAAGCTACTGCGACTGAGCATAAAAGTGAACTGTGAACCTCCTGGCAGCCAGGGCAACAAGGGAAACCCCACCCAATAGCTCTTCAGCAGAGATGAACTTTTCTCCCCCCTCTGGAAGGGAACAGTTTCAGTGACAACACAACTAAACTGCCTGTGTTCTATCCGTGCAATACCTGGTGCCCAATGATAACTAGGGGTGGTTATTCTGTCTTTTCTTGAAGAACACCCAGGCTCAGGTCCTTGAGGGTGGATGGACTTTTTGGTGGCTCAGCAGCTGAGCCACATACCTGAATGGAACCCCCGGAGACAGTCCGGTCCACATCATAGCGGACAATGAAGTTGCCATCTAGGACCGAGTCCTGCTTCTCTGGAGACATTTGTTGCTGTGACAGTGTCGGCTTGAATCGGATGTGAGCCTGGAAAAATGACCTGGCTGAAGTTGGAAGGAGCAACTAGGTGGTATTAACAATACCCTTCATCCCCATCTGAAGAGAGAATTCCAGGAGGCAGTCTTGGGCCAAGTTTCAGGAGACTTTCTCTAAGGCTGAGCTGTCAGGCAGATGACCTTAGAGGGGGTATGAGTGAATCTCCTGCTCCTGTCTTTGTGCAAGCAGAGGCTGGGCCCAGGATGTGTGTGGTCCAGCCAGCCCCTCCTCCCTACTTGTTCTGGGGACCCTCACATCAGTCTTCTCTCCTGAGCTCAAGGTTCAAACCAGCACCCACCATCTGTCCCTGGGCCTTGCCCTCCCTGTCTCCCAAATGACAGCACGGACATAGGAACCTCACAAATCCCTCCAGCTCAGAGATTCTGATCAGCGGTTCCACTCTCTGCAAGTCCAGCCTCAAGACAGGCCCCTGGGAACCCTCACCTGCAGACCCTAGAAGGCCCACCTTGGTCTTGTTCTGTGAGGTGGTGAGGGCCTCTGCCAATTCATTGGTCATGAAGGTGCTCTCTGTCTCCAGAAAGCTGATGCCCCGAGGCTCGAAGATGTGAATGTCCATCTAGAAGCAAGAAGCAGGTTACTGGGTCTGCTGGAAGCCAGGGCTGGCCCTCACAGGAGGCAGAGGGGGAAGCTGGGTTCGCCCTTGGCAAAGTGAGGTCATCAAGGAGGCCTTCTAGGAGAAAGTGGTGCCATGTACCTGCAGGTGTTTGACCAGCTGTTGGGGCCGGACTTTCAGCAGCAGCTCGTATGCTCCCAGATGACGTGCCAGCAGCTCCTCATACACCAGCTCAAAGGTGACCTTGGCAGCGGGAGCCACACTGACGGACACCTGAAACTGCTCTGTCTTTCTCCCGGTAGCCCTGGGGGAAGAGGGCATCGGATGTGCCCCTCAGACTGGGGGTGGGGGTGGGTATGGCCGCTGGAGGAGGAGCAATGCTCAATGGCTGAAGTTGGGGGCAGCTCTGACCCCACCCCCAGGGGTCCTCTCACCCCCTTGGACTCACCTGACGAGGCCGGCACTCTTGCCCCTGGCCACGGCCGTGCTGTACTGCTCCTGTGCTGCAGCCTTCTCCTTGATGTTACCTGGGTAGGTCACACCATCGATGACCCTGGGGCAGGAGGGAGTGAGTTGTGAGAGCCTGGTGGGTGAGGCCCACTGCAATCCCACTTCCTCTGGGACTTCCAGTGCCTTCTGACAGAATGACTCCTATCTTTACCTGAGCCCACGCGTCTCTTACGCATCTCCTGAGGACACGGCTCTGTGAGGGGCCCCAGGGTGGTCAGGGGCTCTGCAGACTTCTATCAACCCTGAGCTATGCACTATGTTGGCTGACATGCCTTTTCCTAAACAACTGGGATGAAGGAGGAGGCAGGGCTGAGCAAGCACCTGGCCTCTTTCCTGTCTGGCTCCATGTTCCAGTTGCCCCTTGCACCCTACAGACCGTTTCCAGAGGAACCAGTCAGCCACCAGTGAGAGCTCTGAGCCTCATTTCATTCAGCCTTGTGTCCAGCCAGTGGGGCAGGCTGAGGAGGGAGATGCTGGCTTCCAGGCCAGTGGAGACACAGGGCTGAAGGCTCTAACTCCTCTCTCCACGGCTGCCCCCTCTTTTCACCAACAAAGGGCAAGGTACACTGCAGAGAGGTTGGCTTCTGGGGAAGGAGGATTTGGATGACTGGGGGATGGGGCTCCTTGGTGGGTAGAAACAATCCTAGTGGCCATTTGAGGGACTGAGAGAGAAGTGGCAGGCAAACATTAAGTCTGCTGCATCTGGGGGTGGTGTGAAGAGGGGGAGGGGACAGCCAGGATGTCGGGACCAGTGTCCCTCCGCCCCACCTTCCTGGTCACCATTTAACCCTGGACTACAGTGGGGCTCCAAAATCACTGCAGATGGTGACTGCAGCCATGAAATTAAAAGACACCTACTCCTTGGAAGGAAAGTTATGACCAACCTAGACAGCATATTAAAAAGCAGAGACATTACTTTGCCAACAAAGGTCCATCTAGTCAAGGCTATGGTTTCTCCAGCGGTCATGTATGGATGTGAGAGTTGGACCATAAAGAGAGCTGAGTGCAGAAGAATTGGTGCTTTTGAACTGTGGTGTTGGAGAAGATTTTTGAGAGTCTCTTGGACTGCAAGGAGATCCAACAAGTCCATCCTAAAGGAGATCAGTCCTGGGTGTTCACTGGAAGGACTGATGTTGAAGCTGAAACTCCAATACTTTGGCCACCTCATGTGAAGAATGGACTCATTGGAAAAGACCCTGATGCTGGGAAAGATTGAGGGCAGGAGAAGGGGACAACAGAGGATGAGATGGCTGGATGGCATCATCGACTTGATGGCCATGGGTTTGGGTGGACTCCGGGAGTTGGTAATGGACAGGGAGGCCTGGCGTGCTATGGTTCATGGGGTCGCAAGGAGTCGGACGCGACTGAGCGACTGAACTGAACAGTGGGGCTGGTGCTGGGCTGCATGGCTCCTCCTTCCTGACGCCCATCTGGGGCTCCTAGACAGGCTGGGGAGCAAGGCACCCTGTCCTGCCCCCTGCTCCCCTATCTCATGCAGCCACAGGAGCTGGGCCCAGATAGGGGTGCATGTCCTGGACCTTCAGAAGATGAAATGGGCCTGGAACCTTGCAACTTGCCAGCCACAGCTCCCACATGGGGAGTGGGGTGCAGCCTGTGAAGCTTATACTGCAAGTTGGGCCGCACAGGCCTGGCTCCTAATTAGGAAAAGAAGGGCTGACAGAGGAGGGGTGGACAAAGAGATAAGGAACCAACCGCAAGGACCCTGCCCCCACCGCAGGTTTTCAGAGGTCCCAGGGTGCACTGGGGACTCTGCCTGAGACACTAGCTCTCTGCCCTGCCCATCACTCTCCCTGAGTTTCTAGGATCAGCACCTCTCTGGCCTGTTCTCAATCACTGCCTTTCCTGCAGGGCCAAAGACAGAGAGTTCTCTTGCACTTAGCAAACATTGCAAAACTCAGCTGGGAAGGGTGGGGGAGGAAAATAGAGGACAAAGTGACGATCATCACCAGCTTACAGAGTCTACGGAAACCCCAGGGGCCTCCCAACACAGCTTCTGGCTCAGAGAAGAGCCATCCTTTGCAGTATCCCACTATGGGGCAGGTGGACCAGCCTGGCTCAAAACTTCTCTGACAAGGAGGTGATCGCCCTCCCTGAGGCAGTGCTTCATGGTAGGGGGTTAAGAAGTTTTCTGTGTTCTAGGCTGGAATCTGCCTTTTGGTGATTCCCTTCTGCCTGGACTTGGCCTCAGGATGCCCCAAGTCTGTACTTCTCAAAGGCAAAGACATAAAGAGGCTGTGGTTCTCCATCTGCCACCTGGGCAGAACTCAGGGAAAACGGATGGCTGAATAGATGGAGAGACAGAAGGTGGGAGGGACCAATGGATGGAAGGATGAAGGGAAAGAGGGAGAGATGGAGGGAAAGAGGTAAGAATGGGTAGAGGGATGGAAGGAGGGAGGCAGAATAGGAAGGAGGAAGGGATAAAAGGATAGAGGCAGGGAAGGGTCTCTGAGAATGCAAGAAGTTCCTGGCTGAAGTCTCTGGCCTCTGTATTGCCTACAGGTAGAATGCACACACCTCAGGATATACGCATATTCTGGCACAATCACATCAGGAAGGAAACACAGGGGCCGTGGTGTCAGACGGCTGGCTTGGGGAGGGGAGACCAGGAAGAGTGCAGGTGGGCACCTACATGGAGAAGTTGGTGATGAAGGCTTTCTTGGGCAGTTCCATCTGGAAGGTGGCCTCCTTCACGGCATCGGCCCTGTTCACCACCCGGCTGGTGATGACTGTGTGGGCGAACCGGGAGGAGACCTTAGAGTCCACAGTGAGGCTGTAGATGTCAACGTCATTCCGGATCTGTGAAGGAGGAAAGGGTGGGACTGTTTAATGCTCTTCAAGAGTGGGTCTTGACCTTGGTCCACACACCAAGCCCTGGCTCCCAATCCCAACCAAGCCACAGACCAAGAAGAATCACATGAAGCATTGTGAACTTTCATCTCAAATCAGAGGCTGCTGTGTGTTTCATTCCCCACCCAATAGTGCAGAGACCCTACTGGGCAGGGACCAGCCTGTCTTGTCCAGTGGGGGCCACAGTGCTCCTTGGAGAAAAAGCAGGCAAGGAGTGGAGGGTGAAGCCTGAGCTCCACCGTATCTGGGAGGGACTTATCCTTGGGGCAGAGATGAATGGCAGCAGCTTTCATGCCATCTTAGTTCCACCCAGTGAAAGGGTAGTGTACAAGTCCTGTGACTGGGAAAACGGTGCCCCCAGCCTCTCCCCAGGGGCCTGCAGGAGCTGGGAGACTTGGAGGTAGGGAAGGTCCACCTCTAAGGCTGAGCATCTTCTGCTTTGTCCTCTTCCCCACAGCTGTGGGGCTGCCCTTGTTGCTCTATCCGTCCCCATGGGGCACTCCCTCAAGCATGTGTATTTTGCCCAAGGTGTGTGGTCTCCAAGGAAGGGTATGTGTACACAGGAAGAGCCTACGCGGCTCTTGCCTGCTTGCATGTGGCATACTTGTGTTCAGCACAGAGGTGCATGGCAGGCTGAGTGCCTTGTTTACATGTGAGTGAGTGTCTGCCTGGTGCCACTGTACTCAGCACTTTGTAATACTAAAGGTTTCCTCTTCACCACAAACCTCTGAATAGTTCTATTGCTGTAACCGTGTTCTACAGACAAGGAAAAAGAGACACAGAAAGCATCAATAACTTCCACGAGGTCAGGCTGACAGGAGGGTAAGCTGGGCTCCTGAGGCGCATTCTTACCCACCCTACATACTGCAGTCTTCCAGGGCAACTTGCTAGGCTATAGTTCCTCCCTGGGAACTGGGAATAACAGGATCACCCCTCCCAGGAAATGGGGGATTCACCATAGACCCCTTAGGCCAGCACCCCTTCTCTGCACATACACTGACCCATGCTCACTTGCACACTCACACAGACCAAGGCTCTCCTCGCCTTCACTCACGTGCCCCATCCACGCTTAGGGACACACACACACAGGGGCCCCACAGATGTTACCTTTTGGGCCTTGGTCTGGAGTACAGCCAGCGAGAGCAGGACCAGCACGATGCCGTGGATGCGACCAGGGGCTGGGGTCTTCATTTTGGCTCTGGCTGGCCGCTTCTGACCGTGAGAGGAAGCGCGGAATTAGTAACTTGCTCGATGCCCCGCCCCTGTGGGGGCAGGTTCTGGGAAACTGGGATCTGCAAAGCCAAACACCACAGGGGCCTCAAGATAAGCAGGCAAGCTGCGAATGTCCTGTGGACCTTGGCTGGGGATGGGAACCCGCACGGAGAAGGGGCAGGTTTGGGTGGGAGTTGAGTACGGGTGCCCCTTCTGAAAGGTCCAGAATCTAAGCAAGCCACAGCCACCCCTCACACCAGTTATCCCACCAAAAATCTCCCCAGGGCTTGGGGGCACAGCAGTGAACTGGCTGGCTCTCCATAAGTCCAGCCTTAGAGCAGATGCGTGGCTGGAAAGAGGGCCCAAGTATGGTTTCTGGGAGGCAGGGGCTTGGAAACCATGTCAATGTGACTGGTCAGTGGGACCCAAGGGCACTAAGCAGCCCTCAGGATACCTGAGTGGAGCGAGATCTGCTGGGGCTAAGGCAGGGTAGATACACCTTACTTATGGGAGGAGACGGGCTGGGCCAAAGGGCCCCCCTTCTCTCTGCTGGGGGGCCCCAAGATGCTGTTCGGGCCCCAGTATTCTAGCCAGGAATCTTGGTGCAGTTCCAGCAAGGCCTCCAAAACAAGATCTACACTTGGCAATACAAACTGAGAGCCACGAAGCTGCCCCGCATAGTGGCCCAGAGATCAGGCTGTGGGGAGTTTCCAGAGAAGGAAGCATGGAGTTCTTGAAGGGGGCAATTCAGGGTGGTGGCGTGTGCGCTCAAGTGGCCTACAAGGAGGTCAGTTGTGCCAAGGGAGCCCGTGAATCACTCCTGGAGTGAGGAAGGGCAGAACGCCGATCTGTCAGCAAGCCACCACCAAGGCAGTGCTGTTGTCATGGGCCCAGGCCATGGATGGCTGGAGGGCCTAGAGTAGGATTAAAGATGGCTTTTTTCAATTTCTCTGTAATAAAGTTTAAAGACTGTTTTCGTAACAGATAGCAATGAGCAAATAAATATTAGGGGATGGGGAGACAGCTGGTGCTTGTCTCCCTGTGGATCTGGGAGAGCTCAGCTCCTGAGTCTCGGGCCACATATGGGCTAAAGATGCTTCGGAAAAGTGGCCAGGTGCCAGACCCTGGGTCGGAGAAAGAGGACTCAGTGACATTCTCCTGGGGGTGGGGGTTGAGGAAGGGTGCCATTTTCAGGGCCTACTTGGGACAGTCACAGGGCAGGAAGGGGGCTCTTCCATTAGCCCTGCCTCTGTCAACGCCAGCAGCACCTGCCTCGAGAGAAGGGAGCTGGGTCTGTGGCTACAAGTAAACACTCCCTTTCAAGACTTCAACAAAAGCTCACCTCTGTGCACATCTGCACCACCCTCCCCTTGGCCCTGGACGTGATTGGAATGACAAGGGAGAACACAGCCCTTCAGCAATCTTCGGGAAGGGCCTCCCCAAGGGGCCCAGTGGGCAGGCCCAGGCCTGGCCCCCACAGAAGGTCTGCTCCCCCGGGGCACAGAGCATGGGCCCAGCCTGAAAAAGCTATATAAGGAGGCAGGGCTGGCTGGGAACATGGGAAAGGCTTTGTGCAGCCCGCTCCATCTGCTTAGGGGACGGACGAGACTTCCTTGCAGACATCGGCCCCAAGCCAGGCTGTGTAGGCCCAGGCCCTGCCCGTCTAGCCTGGGCTGTCTGTGGTCTTGCTGTCACAACTGGACAGGCCTCGCCAGCGCCCTGAATCTGACAGCTCCATGTGCACAGGGACATTTGAGGCCTGAAGCAAAAACAATCACATACAAGACCTGAGACCCTGGTGTTCTGTGACTCAGGCAGAGCTGTGGGAGTGGTGAGGGGGAGGCTCACTCCGCTGGGATGAGGGAACAGTGGCTTAGGGAGTCGATGGCCACTGGCTGGAGAGGAGCCTCCACCTGGCTGTGTCTTTCAAGGGGTGTGAGATAGCAGGGGGGCAATGTGAACAAGGGGGAGGGAGATTTGAGGACCCTGAGTTCCATTGAACCTTGGGGTTCCTAGAGGCATCGCCATGGCTTCTGTGAAGGGCAGGGAGAGAGTAAGCCCCAGGCCCCAATCTGCTTCACTCTGGGCACTGTGACTATGGCCTGCTTTCACAGTAGGGTCCCTTGTCACATACAAGGGGAAACTGCGACTCAGAAAAGGAGAGATGGTTTGAAGTCAGACAGGTCAGCACCAGGTCTCCACACCCAAGGCTCTCTGTGGAACGTGGCAGTGGGCATAACAGCACCTGCATTATCCTCTGGGACTTTCCCAGAAGCCGAGAGGGATGCAAAATGTGCCCACACGCCCCCTGCCCTGCCCTCCCCTCCCCTTCCTGGAATTTAGTGGCCATGGCCAGAGACCAACCAACACCCTGCAAATGCTGGGGCCACTTGGGCATTCTCTTTATTGGTGTTTCCCCAGTGTGAGTGCAGAGTCCCTGGGCTGAGGGGCCAGGGCTGTCGGGCAGGGGTGGCATTTCCCCAAGGCGGTAGGTGAGAAAGTGTTCTGGCATAAAAAAAGGCTCTTGGAAAAAAAAAAAGTTCTTGGGAAAAGTTCCTGTGTCGCGGTGGTGCCTGTGGTGAGTGGGATGCCATGCACCTCTCAGCCAAAGACACTCTTGGCGGGTCCGGCTTTGGGCTTCTCAAACACCGTCTCAGCGCCAGTTCGGGCGCGGCTGAACACCGACGGGGCGGTAGAACCAGCTTGCTCTGCGGGAAGGATGGGGAGGAGGTGGGTCAGGGGCAGGCCTGGCTTCCTAGAGAGGAGGTCCCCTCTGTGGTAAGCACCACCCCGAGCCCACAAGCTCTGAACTCTTAGAACAAGGACCCATGGGACCCTCCCGCCCCTAACCCGTCCTCTTTCCCACAGACACACATCTGTGCCCAGGCCCCCATCATGCTGAGAACACTCACCACACTCCCGCATGACCTGGTAGGTCTTGGACTTGATCTCCTGGTTCTTGGTCAGGTTCCCTCGGGCCCCCTTCAGGTCCTCCTCCTTCACAGGGGGCCGCTTCTTCTTGATGGGGGCTTCCTGAGCTCCGGCCTCAGGGAGCCCAAGCCTCATCTTACAACCTGAGGCCTTGAGGCTGAGGGCCATTTCCCACCACCACGCCTTGGCCCAGACCCCTCTCCCCTGCTCACTTAACTCCAGCCAATTCAAGGCAGCAATTCTCTTCCAGGAAGCCTTCCTGACTGCATGTCACACCCCCTACCCCAAGTCTCTGTCCTTTCCCCACCGGCCAGGAGCTCTGGGGCCATGGCTGTCGCAGCCTCATACCATCTGTCTGCCTGACCTCCCTGAGCCCTGGCCTTCCAGTGGGGCAGAGCCTCCTGTGTTTATGCTCAGAGCTCAGCTCAAGACGCAGCTGCCAGAGGTGACAGCGTCCATCTCTCCCACTCTACCCCTGCCCCCGGGCACCAGCAGGCTTTATGCTGGGCCCTCCTACCTGGGACATGGTGGGTGCTGTGCGGAGCTGCTTCCTGGCAGGCAGTGGCTGTGGAAGAGATTTAAACAGCGCCCAGCCCTCTGGGGCTTATATAGTCGTCTTGCCTGTCCCGGGAAGTCACTCCCCCTCCTCTGACAGCTCCCTGATGATTCAGATCCACGCAGCCGCTGGCTTCAGAGTTTATTCTTGGAGATGATAGGGGCTTGCTGAGCACTTCTGCCTGGGGGGCTGCAGTCCTGGCGACAGTAGACAGCTGGGGAGACCCCGTACCCTCGGGGACAGCTGCTCTCTTGTGGGCGGGAGGCGCTGGGCCTGGCAGCAACCTGTGTTTATGAATGCAGGTCCTGTAACATGCACGTGGCTGCCCGAGCTGTCTATCTGCGATAGTCCATCCCAGCGTGGGGGTGTCCCCAAGGAAAGGGAGGGCCCTGAGCCAGGGGGACAGCTCTGAGCTTGTTTTTCTCTCTCTTCTACCCTTTCCCTGGATTCCACAGGAAAGAGACTTTCCAGCTCAACATGGCAGCGGGGCAGAGGCTTCTTGCATCTGCCGCTGGGGAGCATGTGCTCAGGGCCAGCTTGCTGAGCCGTCACAGTGCACGCAGAGCACGGGGCCTGCACCTGGCTCCCAGGTGGAGAAATTGTGGCCAAGGGAAGCCTGGGAGCTGCCCCATCAACATTTTTGCTGATGCCCCCATTCTCCATCCAGCTCCCAGTGCAAGTTTATTAGCAGAGGGATAAAGAAAGGGGTAAAGTGCCCAGGAAGGGCTGGGAGGAAACCATGAGGTGAGCTGAAGGAAACAGTACAGAGCCTCTGACTGAGATGAGGTCACTGAAGGGCAACTGGCCCAAGGACATTCAGGTTATGAGAGGGTGGGCAACAGTGAAGCCCACTCCAGGCATAGACAGAGGGACAGGGACCCTGAGGGTCACTTAACTCTCCTCTGCTAGTTTTAAATACTCCATCCTTGAAGGGGAGACCCCCAGGGCACATGGCAGGACTCTGGGCCTGGGGCGAGGGTAGGAGTGGATGTGGATGTGGATGGTGCTCAGGGTCCGTCCTGTTGGGTCGAACAGACCCATGCTCCTTGTCAGTTTGTGATGGAGCATATTTTTATCCTTGAAGCCTCCAGGCAGACGGAACCAACCAGGCACTGACGTTTGGCTACCTGGAACTCCACTCCATTGCTGTCAGATCTCATCCCGCCCTAATCCCCCCTGCCTGGTCTTGGCTCTGGGAGGCCAACGCGAGCCCTGCCAGGTTCCATCTGAGACGAGTGCTGACATGAGGAATGCCTTCAGACAGCCGCCGGCATGAATCCAGGACTCCAAATGGGTCAAGAGGCACTGAGGACAGGCCTGGCCTGTGCTGATGGCTCCTGGTGCTTCAGCTCTGCCTCCACAGCCAGTGCTGCTCAGGGAGGCAACTGCCTTCCAGCCCTGCAGCCTCAGGATCAAGGATGTGGGATGTTCATGCCTCACACCCTGTCTCTAAGGCACCACTCACTCCTCAGGGGGAGGCAGAGGAACTTAAACTTGCACTAGCAGGGAAGACGAAACAGCATGAGCATGTTTGGTTTTTTCCGCTTGGCAGGTTTTGGTTCCCACATCCACCATAAGGAGAGGTCAGATTCATTCTGTTTTCTGGGAAGAACTTTCTAACTCAATGGGGACATTTTCTTGACCCCACCAAGCTGTTTCAACGCCACAGAACACACAACCAACAGCCACAAGAGTGATAGTTCCTTTTTTTAGAAACTGTAATAAGATGTCAAACTTTATTGTAAACCATTTTACAGTGTAAGTACATCGTCTTCCCTTTCATTTCAAAAATGTGTTTCTGTGACTCATAACACCACAAACTGAACCACCTCTACTGGGAGGCCATGGTTTGCTCACATAGGTCTGACTCCTAACAAATTTCATGGAAAGAGAAACCAAATTAAAACAACCCCACCCACCCACTCGGGAGCTCAAGGGCCCTCCCCTAAAGCAAAGCCCTTTGGCGTTGCCAATGTTACGCAGGGTAAAACAGACAGCTCTCTGCTCCTCGCTGGAAGTGTGTGAAACTTCTAAAGGCCAGCCCTGCACCCACCAGGGTGGCTGCTCTAGCTGATGGCAAGTTCCCAGAGTCATCGATGTTCACTTGGCCACAAAATGGGCAGTGGATTGCCATCGAGAGGGCAGAGTGAGATGCTGACACCTGTGGATCCCTCCTGGCTCCTGAGGCAGCCTTCAGTTGGGGACTCGGGGCTGCAGAGCCTCCAGGCCCACACTGCCGAGGGAAAGAAACAACTTGAATTTGAGCCTTTACGTATTTTCCCTTTACAGGCATGGTCAACACTAACCTACGACTCCTTGTTGTCAGGAAGAGGCACAGGTTAAAGCTTGAGGCTGGAGGCCACCAGCGTGCCTGAAGACTAGTCAGTGGGACTTCACATGGTAGGGCCTTTGGGCTGAGCAGACCAAGAAGCCACTGTCACCGGGGATCTCATCAACATTCCTCCTTCCCACTGATAACATCCCACTGGTGGCCAAAGGGAAAATGGGCAACGGTGATCTCTTTCATTCATAGACGGCAGATGTGACAGTTCTACTTCATCAGGTTACTTCCATCAGTTACAAGAAACTTGTTCCTGGCCTTGACTTACAAGTGTCCATGAAGGGTGGCATGGCTGAGGTCCAAATTCAGAAAAACCAGATAGACAGTGCACAGCATCCAGCTGGTGTTCCGTGGCTTCTCAAACATGATGACGTTTGCCCTGGGGCAGGTGAAGGGCTGCACCTCATAAGGCACCTCGGAGCAGTTGGGAGAGAAAGCTTACCTCAGGGAGGGAGGCCAGCTGTGAATTAAGTCCTGACCACGGCCCACCGCACCCACTATCTCGGAACGGTGCACCAGAGAAAAGCCCTCAGTAACCACAGGAGAACCACAGGAGGCACTCCTGGGGGACACAAACTGTGTGCATGTACGTGTGCGTGTGAGTGTGCACAGAGGGTAAGGCCAAGCATGCCAACGATACCCTGCACAACTAAACTCCATTAAGTGTCCATGCCCTAGGTAGCCAGCTACCACACAACTGCCGCACAGAGACTAAACTCCTTTGAAAATCAGGATATAGGGAGAGAACACCACTTGCTCTCTACCTCTTTGTCCCCAAAACCTACTGCCCAGCAGGCACTGCGCTGAGCAGATCATCTGGGATCTGTATAACCCAGTCTCCATCCTTCACACCCTGCCCACTGTTGCTGGTTTGGAAATATCAGAATCTTAAGACTGAAAGAAAACCTCTGATTCTGGGCTCAGGGAGGTGCAGGAAACAGCTGTGACCAGATTATTCAAAACAAAAGGCAACAGGAGAACAAAGTAAGGCGAGTCAGCGATGCCTACCACCTACTAGGACCAGAGTCAGGCCTAGTCTTCCCAGTGCAGAGCTGCCCATTAACACAGCAGGAGGTTGGAGGGGGAAGGGCATGGGATGAGAGCAGGGTGAAGGGAGAGTAGAGATGGGCTCCAATCTCACCTTCCTCTCCTGTGGCCACTGGCACCCACCCAAGCAGAGTCGCCGCCCATGGCAGTTCAGGTCCGGGCTCCTATGCCCTCCTGCTCCTGGACTATTAAGAGGATGACAGGCTGAGAAGTTCTCTCCACGGTTTGTGCCCTTACGACCCACACAGGTGGGATTGCAGGAGGCAGAGGATAGACTGGGAATGCCTGGTTTAACATGGTAGCTCACCTGTCACAATTCAGACACAATCTGCTTGAGTGAAACACATTTTTATGTATGTCTCAAAGGAAGGTTCTGGTTGGTGTGGGCTCCCTGCATCAATCTCACTTCCAGCTCGCACCTTCGCCACGAGGTTCTCTATTCCTGAACTTCCAGGCCAACCCTGGGTTGGGACAAAACACTGGGCTGCTTTGCCTTGCTGCTCCCATGGCAGGCAAGTACCTAGGTCAACCCATTCCATTGCCGGGCAGCAGACTCCCAAAGCCACAGGGCCTATGCCCATTCTGAGGAGTGGGGGCCACAAGCTTGGACAGAAGCACTTCATCCTGCCTGTGGATACAGACAGCGAGCTCACTTACTTCTACCTGCCCTGCCCCATGCCCAGCCACCCCGCTATTCTAGAGGATGTAAACAACAGGATTTCATGGTCAGACAGGAGTTCTCTAGACTGCTGCACAAGATAAGTAGACAACGCTAAGCTGACAGGCACGGAGCAGCCTGAGAGGATGCTCCCAGAGGTGGATCCAGAATCTGGCTCTGAAGCTTGCACCATGGGAGGCCAAGACTGTGTTTTAAACTTCAGATCTGGAGGATCTGAAGAGATGCAGGGAAAAAACAGGAGTGGCGTCAGAGTCTCAACTTCTCTGGACACAATATCCTCTTATGCTCTCTTTTCAGTCACATTTCACTAAGACTCTAACTTGCCAGCCGAAGTGCCGCAGTGCCACAGAGCCCTTCCTGTTCCACCCTCACAGGCCCTGAATCCACATTTGGACTAGCTACCTACTACTTGGGCCTAACCTCTGCAGAACCACTGGGTTTGCTGATTTCAGATATGGGTCCACCTCCCTTCTTACTGGAATCATTTACCTCATTGGATCAGAGATTACCTAACGCTATGCCAAATAAAAAAACTTCCAACTTTTTCCTCCCACCAGCTCAAGTCCCATGAAAGGCAAACAAACCCATTTCTTTGGGGGTAAAAAAGAGCTTTTAAATACAATAGTATGAAAATATAACTTAAACATATAAAAGTCAACAGCGTACGGAAGACTTAAAAATCTATGTTTTGCCCATTAGTCCCATAGGAAATAAACACATACTCAAAAAACATTAACACTGTGACAGCTCATAAAACCAGCCATAGAAATCAATAGTTACAAAAGCCATTTCGAGTAAGAAAGCGTCACGGTTCCAACTTGGTCAATGAGTAACTCAGCCCCCAGACATGTTCCGTCTTCACACTCCCCCCTGAAGCCCTGTCGAGAGGCTCCACCCGCGGTCCACGTGCAGGTAAGTTCTCATCCTCAAGGCCACCTGGCCAGACGCAGGACAGGGCTTCCGGGTCCCTTGCAACACTACTCGGGACGACAACACACAAACAAAACGCCTCGCTTGCATATTTGGTCAGTGTTTGTAGTGCAACTGAGTGGGGACCTCCAGCTGCCACATGGAGCCGGCGGCCTCCCTCCCCCGGGTCACAGTACCGGGAGCGGCCAAGGCCGTGGGAGGAGCGGAGGTAGAAGAGGGGCAGAGAGAGGAGGGGAGGGAAGACGCAGCCGAGCAACCCTCAGCTGACCGGCGGTTAGCCAGGCCCCCACCCGACCCTGGCTTGGGAATGCATCATACAGGCAGCCCGAAGCGATGCTTCTTTTTCTTCGCAGGCTTCAGGGGCGTCAGTCTCCGGAGGTCCTCCTCCACGTCTGACTCCTCCATCTCGTCATCGGCTGAGATCAGGATCTGAGTGGTGGAGAGGCATGGCCCTGAGTCACTGCCAGCGATGCCCTCTTCACCTGCCCACCTTCAACCCCCGTCTAGAACGCCAACCTGGCCAGGAGGCCTCAAGTGTCAGGTTTTTTAGCAGAGGGAGATGGAGAGGTCTCACTTTACAGTGAGACAAGCTGTCCCTCGCCCGACCTTGTTTACACTGCGTGCACCCATGGGTGCTGACACCAGTGCTGAGTGGACACGCCTCCCCTCTGCTCCTGCTTCTCCATCCAACCTCCGGCTGGGACCATCAGAGCAAACTTAGCATAAGGTCACACTGGCCAAAAAAGCCTAATGATGGCATATGGAGTCCCAGGTCCTTGAAATTGGTTCAAATACAGCAAGAGTGTACTGAAAAGACCCTTTTTGAAAGGAAAACACCTGTGGGGCACACACAAAGCAGAGCCATTTCAGAGTGGCTGCTATGAGCCAACCTCACAAACTTCTAAAGACAAACAGGAGCCCTCTGCTGTTCTGAGCCCCTAGAACGACACAGCCACACAGTCAGGGCACCTGGAGCAGACAGCATTACTGCCCACCTTCCTGGCTGCTGAGGCCTTCGACCATGGGGGAAGGCCGGAGACAGCCCAGGCCAGGATGGAGAGGCTATGCAGGGGCAGCCCATCCTCTTCCACTGAGGGTGCTCTCACTACCCTCCCTGCAGAGCTTCCTGTCCCCAGTCCTGGTCCCCTGATCGAACACTCTCTCTGGTTCCCTATCACCTGTACAAGCGCATACCCATTCCTGGCTCTGGATCACAAACCACCTTTCCCAGTCAGCTCAGACCTTTGCCTGTAACCCACTTCCTGTCATGCTATCCTACTCTCAGAAATACATGCAACTCTGGCCACAGTGAATTTCATATTATTATCCAAACACCAAACCACAGGATCACGATACCTCAGGAGCAGGTGCTTCTGCCTAAAACGTTGTTTGTCCTTCACCTAACGTTTACCGTGTTCTTACAACCTGACAGGCCTCGTGCCAGATTTGAGGGGCACCTAGAGAAGAGGCAGGCTTCCCCTCTGCCCTCCACCTAGATGGTTTTCAAGGCACTCTCCAGGATGCCCCGAGGGGCTAAACCAACTGTTTCAAGTTCTCGAAGTTTTGTCAATGCCTTAATCTCAAAATGGGCTTCCTTTGTGGCTCAGCTGGTAAAGAATCCCCTTGCAACGTGGGAAACCTGGGTTTGATCCCTGGGTTGGGAAGATTCCCTGGAGAAGGGAAAGGCTACCAACTCCAGTATTCTGGCCTGGAGAATTCCATGGACTACGCAGTCCATGGGGTCACAAAGAGCTGGACACAACTGAGCGACTTTCACTTCACTTCACTTCAATCTCAAAACATATCACTGACTGCTAAGATGGGCTGTGCAGGTTGGCTGTCACTTTCCTCATCCACAGGTGTGAAGGTCTCTCAGAGAGGACATCCTCAGCCATTTCTGTCACTTGCACCCATGGTGCCATGCACCTATAGGCCTGCCTCAGACATACAACTTTGCCTCCAGGCTCCTATTTATGGCCACCAATCTCCCTGAGGTCCAAACATTTCAACTTAGGAAACTTGAAAATAAGGGGAGATGAGGTTCTCCCTGGGAGGCCTGGCTACCCCCACAGAAGTTTCCAGTTGGTTTAGTCAACATTTCCCTTGCTCTGGAGCGATGGGCAGGGATTCAAATGCCTTGATGTTTACAGGACAACCACGCCCACTTGTCCTTGCCAGCTTCCCTGGAACAATGCCGCTCCTCCCTTTCCTGTCTTGCTCCACAGATGGAGGGGCTGCTGGAAAAGGGCCACCCCTCACCAGACGCTTCAGCTCCCGGTCCGAGGAAGGACCAGGGGACAGCTGGAATGGGTCCCAGCTGGACAGGAGCTGTCAGCTTCCTCTCCCTCCCACTGGCGGGGCTGTGACTCAGCATTCAAAATACAGCGAAATTCGAACACGAGACCAGACCCTTCCTGGGTCAGCGGCATGAGGGCTCGGCCCTACCTCAGACTCTGACTCCTCATGGGATGCGGCCCTTCGGTAGCGGACCTTGCTCCCATTCCTTGAGTCCTGGTTGGCTCCTCTTTCTTCTAGCTTAGCTTTCGTCCTTCCCTTTCTCATGAGGAAATTGTCCACTACCCAAAACATCAGAGCCTATGGGAAGAAAAAGGCAGGTCACTCTGGGATAAGACACTTATGAAAGCAAAGGCAATCAGCCCCCACTCCCATCCTTCTCACCCCTGTTCCAGATCACAGTGTTAAGAACAAGGGAGAGGAAGACATCATGCAGGCCCTTGCTCCCTCTCAGAAGTCAAGGAAGAGACTTCCAATCCCTGTGCCCTTTCTTCAAGAGTTTCGCTCCAAGGGGTTCTCTGCTGGTAACTGATGGGGACTGCCTGCCCCAGGTGTCCCAGCACTCGGCAGGGCCTGAACCAAGGTCTTTGGACTCCTGGTAGGGGCTCCTCTCCTGGGCTAAGTCGCTGGCCGGCACACCTGCCACATCTGTCACCCCCAGGTTCCTTTACCATTTCTTTCCTTATCTCCTAATTTCTAGCCAGTGTGCTTATGAGTTTCTCTAGGAGCCCTGCAGTCAGGAAGTTTCTCTAGGAGCTCCGTGGTCAGGAAAATTCCTGACAGTCTTCATTCCTAACAGTCTTAATCTAGAAGTCACTGTTATACACGCGGCAGTTCCCTGGTAGGGAGGGCAGGACAAAGATCCTAGGACCCTCCATTTTGCAGAGGCTCCGGAGCAGGATCTGCATGTTGAGGAAGCAGTCCTGAAGTTTCTAGGTCGGGGGTGGGGATGAGAGTTGGCAAATGCTTGCATGGAGGCACCCAAGTGCTATAAGGTGTTTTCTCTGTCAGAATTTTGAAAGGAACATAGGAAGGCACGGAGTGAACAGAGGTTAAGAAGTGCAATAAGGCACTGACATTGACAAAGAACGGGACGATCAGCATGACGATGGCCAGCTTCAAGTCTGGGTTTTCAATAGGATTCAACAGGGCCACCTGTAAAGAGAAGCAGACTTGGTGAGGTGGGAGGAAGACCACAAAGATAGTTTCTGGGAGGGTGGGGAGAGGCAGGAAATGGCCCATGAAGCCCCGAGAGGAGGCTGTGCTAAGACACTCCTCTCAGAGCCCTGATGAGAAACGCACCTCACACCCAGGGCCACACAGTCCCCAGACCTGACTGCCAACGAGGGATCCCTTTGGAGCCCACTAGGAGCAGGTAATCCTTGAGTAGCTTTCCCCTGCTGTGGATGTGAGAAGCGAAGGGCGGCTGGAGGCCGAAGCACTTTACAAAGCTGGCACAGGGTGGAGTGTGGGCTTCAGCAAGTTGGAGAGAGTGAGGTTGGTGGATGGTCATCACAGATACTAGCAATGAGGCGCCGACCACTTTCTAATGGAAGTCCTGTACCCCAACCACCACATCCACAACAACAGCTCCCAAATCCTTGGTTTATTTAAAAAATAAAAATAAAACTCGGCCACAAAAAACCAAAGATCTGAGCTACTTTGGCTGGTTTTCTGTGGGCAGTGGAGGCTTATCTGCACAGCCCTGGGGCCAGAGGGCAGTGTTAGGAACCCCAGGAACATGTGACCAGCCACTGCTTGTGGCACCAAAAGGGTTGATTGAACCACCAGCCAAGAGAGGTGAATGAGGAGGCATCTGCAGATGCAGAGAACACCTAACAGTTACCAATGGTGTAGGCAACTGCAGGGCAGGGACTGTATCGTCATGGGCTGTATACATTCCAAGGCTTAATCTAGAGCAGATGTGAATAAGGGAGATAGAAGGATGCTATATGAAAAAGTGACAAGTTACTGCTCTTCATACGTGGCCAGGAGCTGCCCCATCAGACCAAATCCAGGTACCTTCATGGAGTTAAAAAGAAAACCAATTTGGTTCCCCAACGGGGCTGAGGTCGGGCTTGGGGAAGGGGGGAGTACTGTCTTCACTGACATCTCAAGGAGTTGGTAAAGAAAGGAACAAGAGGCAAACCTTCTTCCACTGAAGTATTAGGAGGACGATGAAAACGACAGATTTTTCAAAAATCATGATCACGATGTAAAGGGCACATTGTCCAACCCAGGCTCCGCACTGCAGAGGGTCTCCTGCAGGGAGAGAGGGTTTGGTCACGCGGGTGGTCACTCAGTCACCCCCACTCCCGTCACCCATAGCTCCCAGGAGCCCTCATCCCCACCCCATCCAAGAGCTCCTAAATGAGTCCTCCAGAGCAAAAAATCAGCCTGTCTTGAACAAACAAAAATCAGAGAATTCCTAATTTGGAAATACCAAAGTGGCCTTTCTTTTAAGAGACTCTAAGATATAATTACAAGGCACTAAAGTTAGTAAGTGCCCATTGCTGGGGCTGAGAAAAGCTGGCTCTTTTTGTCCACTGGCAGCAGAAGCTGTGTTAAGCAAGATTGCTATTATTATCCATTGTTGATGTTTCCAGTGGCTGTGGTGCTACCCATCCTCTCCCAATCCGCGAGCAGGCTAAGGTTTCTGAATCAGGAAGGAAGCAAACAACCTCTTTGTCTGCCTCTCACCCCTGTCCCCCTTCCACTGCCATTCCCCAGTCCCCCTCACTTTCCTGCTGCCTTCAGCCCTGAAAGCAAGAAACCTGACTCCAGAGGGTTTTCAGATTCTGTCTAGGGGCACCCTAAAACACCTTGGGCTGGGGGCAAGGAAACAAAGAAAGAAGCCCCCTAGATAAGGAGGCTGTGACAAATGTCTGTCTGTGATCCCATCGGTCTCTGTGCTTGAGAAACAGAAGAGGCCAGCAGTCCACACTGGGGGATGCTTAGCCCCTCAAGCGCCTCCAGAATGATTCAAAAGGGACTTGATGAAGGGTGGCGGACCCCTCCAGTGAACATCCTCCATCTTCAGTGACAGGTAGAACCCATGAGATGGGTCCCTGGCGAGCCACACGCCTTCAGAGCAGGAGACCTGGGGTGGAGGGTGTGTGTGGTGGTACCCTAGCCACTCTGGAAGCCCTGCTGGAGCTGCTTGATCACGGTGGCCAGGAGGGGGCTGGAGAGTAACTGCAGGGGAGACAAAGGCCCTGATCAAGGCCCCCAGCGGGATTCTCTGGCTTCTCATTTGTTTCCACAGTGTCCGCAGCAATCCCTGTCTGGGTGTGGGTGTCGGCAGTCCCGTCTCACCTGCTCCGCGTGGTGGAGCCCCATGGGAAGCCTTCCACAGCTGTAATGGACACAACCCCAGGTCATTCCCTTTTCCGGAAAATCTTGGGAGAAGTGCACATAAAACATGCAGAAAGACCTCAGTGTGTCTCCTGCAGTGTCCTATTTACTTTCACTTCTGGGTAAGACACATCTGAGTCAAAAAGCCATTTCAGAAGTGCAATCTCTCCTAACTAGATTTTTACTGGAGTTTTATAATCCTTTAGGTAAACTAGCTGACGTTACTGAGGAAAGTTCTCAAAAACAGCTGCCTTTTTGTTTTTTTCAATGTAGATGCTTGAATAAGAAAGTTTTAAAGCAAAGAAAGAAAAGTCACATGTGACCCCACTGTCACATACCATGTCCCCTGAGCATCCAGCACACGCTGGTTTTTCTGATTTGTTTGATTTGAGAGTCCTTCTGGCATTTCCCACAACCTCATCTTTCAAGGAGAGACAAGCCAGGCATTCTCGTGTGTCCTGCTTTTTATTATCACACTGGACACCCTCAGGTACTTGGGTGTTTTTGTTGGATTATTTCCTCAGGATAAATCATGGGAATGGGACCAAAAGAACAGAACTCATCTGTATGTAGAGAGGCTTTCAGGGGGAGCACTGGGACAGGGGCTGGTGGCAAAGCTCAAGCAACAGGTGCCTGAGGGACACAGACCGTTTCCAGGAATTCTGTCCGGGGAAGTGCAGCCTAGTCTTCAGACTGTGGACACCACCTCTCCCTGAACCTTGCCTTATCCCTCAGGGCGGCGTGGTCTATTCCCCACATCCCATGTTTTTCTTAGTAAGTTCACCTCTTCTAGGAACCATGGAAATACCCAGGTCCCTAGAAGACAAGCCTCTCTCCTTCACTAACCTGAGAAGAGAGCTCTGGGCCCTACTTGGAACTACTGCCTCAAGTGGATGGGCCAGTTAACAAGTACAGTAGGGAGAATAATGTCCATATCCTAATCCCCAGAACCTGAGACTATGCAGCTACTGTGCAGAGGGGAATTAAGGCTGCAAGTGCAATAACACTGACTAAGCTGACAAGAGAGCATCCTGGCCTATCCAGGTGGCCTAGTAATCATAAGGGTACTTCAGAGTGGAGGAGGTGTGAAAGGTCAGAGAGAAATGACATGAGAGAACTCAACATGTGCTTGTGTGCATGTATGATCAGTTGCTCAGTCGTGTCCAACTCTTTGTGACCCCATGGTCTCTAGCCAGTGTCCTCTGTCCATGGGATTTTCCAGGCAAGAATACTAGAGTGGGTTGCCATTTCCTACTCCAGGGGATCTTCCTGACCCAGGTATTAAACTCGGGTCTCCTGCATTGCAGGAGGATTCTTTACCATTGTGCCACTTGGAAGCACTCAACCTGTAGTTACTGGCCCTGAAAATGAATGAAGGGGCTACAGGCTAAGAAATATAGTCACTGTGCAGAATCTGGACAAGGCCAGGAAACGGGTTCTCCTTGGAGAGGCTTCAGAAGGAACCAGTCCCGCTGACAACCTGGCTTTAGTCTATGAGACCCTTTGTCAGACTTCTCCACTACAGACTGTAAGATAATACATTTGTGTTGTTTTAAGCCAATAATTTTGCAATAATTTACTATAGCAGCAAAAGAAAATAAAAACAGGAACTAGGTAATGGAGACTAGCCACTATCCTTCCTCAGCCTGGGCAGGGAGGACCCAGATGGTCCTCGATAAAGAGCAGCTTCACCTGGAATCACCCTGGCTTGAAGACTCTGGTTCCTGAAGGCAGGGGGTGGGATGACCCAAGGGCAAGGGTTGAGGCATGTGGGTAGAGGAAGGTGGCACAGAAAAGAGGCTCAAACAACCATGGCCGCCTTCTTCCCATCTCTCTTAAGGATGCAAATAAAACACACTGGGAACAGGTACTACCATAATGCCCAGTGTATCGGGACCAGGCCTGGCCTCCACTCCCAGGTCACTGAGAAGCATGGCTGGGTGTGAGTGGCTCTCCCGTAGCACCACTCAGCTGCAGCTGACTTGAGAGTCCTGCCTTCCAGGAGGGATCTTAACAGCAAAGACGATCTGAGCACTGTTCTTGGAGCTGGTAGGAGGATCGGGTATCCTGGTGTAGCAGCCAAAAGGCCCTCCAAGCTGTGCACTGCCTGGGTGAGCATCACTCAACCCCTGTGGGTGCTTATCCTATAAATGAGGACGATGCACTTTGGTCCACGGGCGCGTGGTCCATTTCTGTCCTTCACGCTAAGGAATCAATGACTTGGAGCTTCTGCGCAGGGCAGACTCCGAGCCACAGGGGCACACGCTGTGTGTCGTACACTAGCTTAAGTTAGTGACTCATCAGGTGTCAAGTAACGAGGCTAAGAAAAGCCCTCCCCTGAGCTCACCTCCCGTCAATGGAGACAACAATTACTTAAGACTTCTAGAAATACCCCAGGCACTCAGAGCCAGCTCCACGAACCGGCTCTCCCTTTAAATGCCAGTCCCTTGTGGGTCCTCCCCATCTTGGCCCATGCGCCCCTCACAACAAAGGCTCCACTGAGGCCATGCCCATGAATAGGAGCTCGTGGCCACAGACAGCAGGGCCCACTGTGAAGGTGGGAGAGAGGTGGATCCCCAGAGCGGGACAAGGATCAAAGAAGCCCCTCTCACCAGCAGCCCCTGAGGCCACATCAAGCTGTTTCTCTGGAGGTAGTAGGTAAAAGGCACCCCTTGTGCACTTGGAGCCAGCACGAGGGCAGATTCCTACCAACGCTGTATCCCCAGGGTCTGACAAGACAGAGTGGGTCAACACTACGCCAGTATCCACACAGGCCACCTGTTCTAGGCTCTGTCTCTATGAGTGAGGATGCCCTGAGTGTCCTGGTGACTGTATACACTGGCTGCCAGGTGGGGGGCCAGCCCATGGTCAGGCGATGGCAAGGTGACTTGGCCCTGAGGTGGGGGACCGACACTCCAGTTCTGACCTTGTGAGCCCCGGTAGTGGAACGGCCCAGTGACAGGGCAAGTACGCACATACAGCAGAAAGAAGAGCAGCTCCCAAACTGAGAGTTCGCAAGGCGGGCAGGTGGTGTGAGCCGGGTGGGAAGCATGGAGGAGGAAGGTGGCCTTACCGGTCCGCAGGTAGGACTGCTGGTGCCCTCTGCTGGAGGAGGGCCCTGCCCCCTCCTGGTCTCAAGAGTGAACCCTATGGCTCTTGCCAGCAAGGCTGGGGACTTGGCAGTGAAGCGGGCACCCACCCACCTGCCTCACATAGGAGGATGGAGCTCAGGTTCCAGAGCCAGCCTCTTCACCACACAGAAGACACAGCTACCAGCTCCTGAACCTTCTCCAACCCAGCGGCCTGGAGGGCTGTACAGGGCAAGGGGCAGAGCCCCTCCAGGAAGACCCCTCCACACCCCAGTCCAGTGTCCGTAGTACATTACCATATTCGCCAAAACGCAGGGACTCCCACTGCTGCCACTCCACCAGGACGCTGACAGCGCGCACGCCCACGTAGATAAGCAGCATACCCACGGTGGCATCCAGGAGGAAGTTGATGAGGTACCTGTGAGGAGAGGGCACCACGGCACCGTCAGGAAGCACCACCTGTGGAGCAGCCACCAGGGAGCCAGGCCTCAAGTGCTTCCTGGGTCAAGGTCAAGGTTGGGGACCCAGCCCTGTTTGGCCCTGCTCTGGGAGGGGGAGCCTCCAGCGAGCCAGTGCAGAGGAAGCTATAGGGGTCACTTCTGGGAGCCCAGGAAGGCCTCCCATCCCAGGACAGTGCCCTGCTCAAGGAAGGTGGGAGAGCGACAAGAGACTCAAAAGACCTCAAATGTTCCTGCCGAACAGAGACTGGGACAGAGTGACTGGGAGCAGCCAAGGAGGCTGGTAGGAAAACAGAACTTAATCGATAAAAATAGTTTGTTCCATGACTGCTCACTCCCTGAAGGCCCAGCCCTCGCAAGGCCCTCAGACAGTGCTGCTGCACAGAGCAGGGTAGGAAATGGCCTCTGGGGTTTTTCAGACCAAAAACGGCAAGGCCATGTGCCCTCACTCATCCCTGTGCTTCAGGGCCTGCCACAGTGGCAAGCGCCAGCAAATACCTAAGGAAAGGGCAAGATGATGCAGGAAGGAGAGGAGGGTCAGAAGAGTATGCCCACCCTGACCTCTCATTCTCGTGGGGTCTGTGTTTATCTGTCCAACACACACCTCTTCCCTCACTTGGCTCATTGCCCACCAGCCCTCCCTTGAGGGCCCTGAACACAGGCCCCAGCACTCTAGACAAAGCAGGAGATAAGTAGTCGTGGGGTCAGGTGCCCTCCTGGATGCCACATAGCTTGGAAACCCCCTAGAGAAGCTGCAGCTACTACAGATTAACTGCGGCACTTCCAAGTTGAGAGGCTTGAGATACTTAGGCAGTCCCACGGCTCCCACCCCAAGGCTCGGCCTCAATAACGTGCACGGTTCTCTGAACCCCAACGGAGCACGCTGGAACCAGTGCCCTGAGGTGGCGGGAAAACCAGAGGGAGGGGATAACGGCTTTTTCCTCCTGCCTGCCTTTCCTCTTTAAAATCACAAGGGGTCACTCTCAGACCAGAGACTAGAGAAGCGTATTGACTGTTTCCCAAGCAGTTTGTCCAAGTTCACACTGAGCTCTGGCCCTCATGTTTAGACCACACTAGTTTCAAGTGGTTCTGACATCTGGGACCCATCCTGAAAATATTAAGAGTACCTGACATAGATGTATGTATTACTTCATTCACTCCCTCACCAAACACTGATTCCAGCCTACTGTGTACCAGACCTTGGGAACACAGACAGGAAGTTCCAGACCCTCCCCTCAACACAGGCGAGACTGGGAGTCAACAGGGTTTTCTGTGGGCCTCAGACCAGAACGGCTAGGTTCAAATTCCCACTCCATCACTCTTGAGCTTTGTGAACTCAATTAAGTTATAAAAATTTCTCTGTGCTTCAATTCTCTAACTGTAAACTGAGGATAATCAAAATATTCATATTGCAGGGCTGTTATGAGGATCCAATGAGTCAGTATAGGTGAACAGAGTCTGTCATGTAGTAGGTGTTACACAGATGTGCTGTTAGGATCCTAGCCCCTGAGACGTCACAAAGACCAAACTCCCACCCAGAGCAGTACCCCCAGCACAGGGAGCAGCTCATCCTCCTTTGTTTTTAAGTTCCTCCTCTTCCTACTGGTTTCCCTTGTAGATATGCAGAAACCCAAGATGGCCCAGGTCCAGCCCAACTCTTCCCCCATCTGTAAACAGTCAGAGCAAAGCAAGGATGGTGGGGCTGGAACAGATTCCACTCCAGTATTCACTATTCCACAGGCCAGGCGCTCTCTCTCCTGCTCTGCCTGCCTAGTCTCTCCCCAACAGCTCTTCGACCAACTGCTGGAGCTCCACATCTTTCCTAAGCTCTAACGACAATATCTTCTGATAAGTGTCCCAGTGGCTTCCAGTGGTGCCTGTACCCATCATCTCATGAAACCATTGTACTGATCCTGGGGATCTGGATGAGGAAAACAGAGGCTCAGAAAAGTTGAGCCACCTTTTGAAGGCATGGCTTTCCAGTCAAGGGCTCTTTCACAACACCTAATTCCACTTTGGGCTTCTTCTCCTCTGGCTGAGCACCTGAAATCTATCAGCAGCTAACATCCCCTACTCCATCCTGGCTGTGATTCAGTTTGTCAACGACCCACAATGACCACAGTGGGACCAGGAGATAGGGTTCCTCACCCCAGGGCCTCCAGGGTGAGCCGCTGGCTCTCAATGTATCTCAGCCAACCAAGATGGTTCACCAGAGGATGGCACGAGCTTGCCGCTGGGCTCAAGGACTGGAAGGAACAGGCCCTTTCCTAACTAACTCCCCTACAGACGATCCCCCTTCCAGTCCCCTGCTTTGGGACTACACCCAAACAGATGAGAACCTATCCAGGTCTTCAGGAAAAACCCTGGGGAGGGAAGACTTTACAACGTCCTTCTGAGTCTGGACCTGGACTAAATCTCAGAATTGCACAATGTCACCAAACAAGAGAAGCTTAAGGGAATCTTCTAGTGAAGATGGTCTTAAATATATGCTAAATATTTTGGCAAGGGAATCACCAGTCCTCCAACCTGTTCTCCCTCAGAGGCACGGCAAGGCAGGGCCATGGGGCATTCCAGGCAGAGGGCAGTGCAAGCAAAGGCACAGAGGAAGGAGACAGCTGGTGGGCTTGAGGACCACCAGGAGCAGCCCAGCATGGCTGGAGCACCAAGTCTGAGCAAAGAAGGCAGCAGATGGAGCCAGGATAAGGCAGGGGGGTGACTTTTTCCATTCCATGGCACTGTTTGAGTGTTGTTAGCAAAGAGACCAGGTGACGTGCCCCAACTGGGGTTTCAGGGCGACGACTCTGGGGGTTATGTGGAAGGCACACTGACTACACTGACAAGGCGGAACCACTCACGGTCGTCAGGTCCACGAGGTCGATGGTGGCCAACAATGGCTCTGACCCTGAGCAGCTGACACTACAGAGAAGCCCCTGTGTGTCTTGTTTCAGCACAGACACCCCTTCCAAGCTGCTGTGCAAGGGCTGCTTGGAAACTGGGAGACATAAGGGCACTAGGAGGCCAAGGGACAGAACTTAGGTTGATAAGCAGAAAGCCAGAGCACAGGGCCACCATCACTGGGCAAAACCCCAACACCCAGCATGCACACGACAATCTCTCAGAGGGGAACAGGGGATGAAGGGGAGTTGCCCCCTCCCCAAGCCAGAGGGAACATGACTGGCAACAGAAGAAAAGGCATGGAGTGCCAGGTGATGTTCGCACTCCAATACGGCCCACTTACAGTGAACAAGGGTCCTCTTCGTTGAGATCTGCTAGGTATACATTTGCAAAATGGATGAACAGCATTCCTATGGCTTGTTTAGAAGTGTCTAAAAACCTGTACAAAACAGAATCGGAACTTGTTATCACTGACAGGAGGGTAATATCCAATTTGGGGAAAGCGTTAAGTCTGAAAGAAGAAAAAAAAAGCTGCTGGGGAGACCCCAACCTTCCAATTACTAGTCCCCTCCTCTGGGGGTGCAGGTACTAACTCCAGCTTGGCCCTTCAACCACCTTTCAAAACCACTAGTAACAGTGCATCCCTGAAAGGCTGCTGACTGATAACACAGATTTAAACACACAAAACATTTAAAATATGTGTCTCTACCTTTTCAATTTTGTTACTTCAAAACAAAATGCTCAATCACAGCTTTGGATGAGGTCCAAGGTGCTTCTACTTTAAAGAGCCCCCAACCAACTTCATGCACAAACTCAATGACATGCAAGCTTAACAAGACTTGCATGAATCCAACACTGCTGCCAGAACCCTGAGCAACCTTCAGATGCTGCAGCTTAAACAATGGGTGGGACCCAGGGGGACATGTGTTCCTGTGAAGGGTCTGAGGATAGATATTTTAGGCTGTGAGAGTCATTGTACTCTGCGTGACTATGCACTCTGCTGCTGCAGCGTGAGGGCAGCCAGGGTCACTAGCACCCCACTGACAGTTTACTTGTGGAGACAAGACAGTGGCCAGGTTGAGGCTGTGGCCTATAACCTGCCAATTCTGGGCTAGAGGAGAGGAGTTTTAGAAAAGAAAAAACAAGTTCTGTAGTCTCTGGAACACATGGCAGGAGCATGGTGGAGATAACACGGGCCCTCAGTCTCTCTTCAACCATGAGCACCTGGGGACCACTTGCAGTCCATGGCTGAGGGACCTCTGGATTGTGGCTGTTTCTCTCAGCCTCCCAGGCTAGGCCTTCAGAACTGGGTAGGCCACTGACGGGATGATGGGCATAGGACTCAGGGCTGGAATGGACCTTACAGATTATCCAGACCAACCCTGCAACTGAGGCTTGAAAATCATTTCCTAAAATCATGGTAAAGTAGGAGCTTCCAAAGGGGAATGTGTGGAAAACTCAACTCCATCTTCCCCCAGGCCCCCTACCCAAGCTAGACACTCAGACTTGAGAGAAACTGACTGGGGGAAGATGAAAATGAAGATTATCAACATTCAGAAACCATGTACTGAAGATCAAGTAAGGCCATGGCTAAGATGTTATTAAAGGCCCTTCACCACAGGGATTTCTCACAAGTTTCCTTTGGAGGGAAAGTTGCTATGGTTAGGATAGGTGCAAGCACGACAGCTTCTTGAGGGCATCATGTTGTCCTGAGGAGCTGCCTGTCGCCTTGTGAGTAATTTAGTTTTTTTTGAGTTTTGTCTTTGGAGTGTATGTCTGAGTATTTAACCAGAATATTTAGAAGGAAAAACTGCTGCCACAAGGTCATCCCAGGACTAAGAAAGATTATAGTTTTGATGAGAGGAGCATGTACATGGTACAATTGACTCATCTCCACATTTAGATTACTTTTTTGCTTACACATAAACAAATCAAGGATTTAACATAGTCTGTCTACAGGGAGACGTAACTAACAAAGCCTGCAGTGTGGATGGACACATCTGTGTCATCTTCCATTTCCTAAAACTGGACAGCAGAGTGATGACAGAATCACCACCATCTGTCTATCACTAATCCTATCGTGGGCTCAACACATAACTGGAGAAACAAAAGTGCTTTGATATTATACACAGCTCATGATGATAAACTGGACTAATGGATTTCAACACTTTATGCTACATATAACTGTTCACATTCCATGCCCCCTCCACTCCCTCAAAAAAACCTCAAAACAGTCAAAAGTATTTTAGGAATGAGTTAATATTTAAATACCTACCATATCCTCCATGGTCGTCTTTCATGCTTTGGTTCTCTGAAGCGTTTGACTAAAGGAAAAAAAAAACAGATATTCAGTAGCTTGCCATGGAGATAAAGAAGCAAAGTGCATTTAATAAGCTGGGGATTCTCAGCACACTCAGCGTTCACACCACTGAGCCAGGGTACTTGCTCAGGCTTCCTTGGTGGTTCAGATGGTAAGGAATCTGCCTGCAATGTAGCAGACATGGGTTCGAACCCTGGGTCAGGAATATCCTCTGGAGAAGGGAATGGCAACCTACTCCAGTATTCGTGCCTAGAGAATTCCACGGACAGAGGAGCCTGATGGGCTATCGTCCATGGGGTCACAAGGAGTCAGACGCAACTGAGTGACTAACACTTTAATACAGCAGGTAACCAGGAAGACAGGCTGAGCAGGAGCTGGAGGAGGGATGGTCCTCAGCGCCAAGCCATGGAGCTTGGAACGAGTTCCGCAGGAAAGGAAAACCCAAGGAAGAGAGCTAAACAGGGACAAACACACAGAAAGACATAAAGGTGGAAAACCACCTCTGAATGGTGTAGATGGTGGGTTTCTGAGGGCAGAATGGACTAAGCAAAGCCCCAGGCAACAGGCAGGGGCCCTCCCAGCCCAGGACAGTGGGGGCTGGGCGCTCATTCTGCAACAGCCTGACCAGGATGGATGGCAAAGGGCTCCCCAGACTGACATCTTTACCTCAGGCAGGTGTGCAGACACAACTGCTTATACAAATGAAAGTAAAAATGTTCTAAGCATCCTGTCCTCCGCTGAAGCCCCAGGCAGACTATTTCCACAATGACTCTACTAAAACAAACAATGCAAGTGCCATGTGTGGGGTTTTCCTACACAAAGTACTGAGGAAGAAAATGACATGATGGTAGCAGGCAAGAATCGACTTCTGGCAGAGTCCCAAGCTGCAATGAGGATGCACGAAGAGGAAGGAGGCAGCGAGGGAGAAACTGGTGCTGAATCAATAAGCCCTACTTCTCTCAATAAACACAGGAATCCCCTGGTCTGCAAAACAAGGATTATCTATCCACATAAAAGAAACTTCTGGTGTTTTTAGAGACATTTTGATAGACCAAACAGCAAGTGAAATTGTGAGGAGCTCTGTCACCCCACTGACACATCACAGATCTAAAACATCAACAAGGACACGGAATCTGGAGTTTGAGGGAGGCCCAGAGGTTCAGTGAGCAACCTCTCGGCTCACTGAAGGGCTGGGGGCTCAGGAAAGAGAGATAGAGGGAGCTGGGCCAGGACAAGCTGTCTGGAGGGAAGGCCCACAGGCAGGGCTGGGGTACCTCCTCCTCAGGGGAATCTGTCCCTAACAGCATAAAATAAGGGACATTAAAACAACCAAAGAGAACACCCTCATTCTTAGGAGACATATGCTGAAGTACCAGAATGGGTGCAATTTAATTTCAAGTGGTTTGGGGGAAAATTATGTTATATATACTAATTATATAGAATAGATATATAATTTATAATGTGGAAGCCCTACATTAAAATTATACATGATAAATAAAACAAATGTAATGATTCTACATAAGTATTTGTAACTATATTAATATGATATATAAAAAATAAAGAGAAGCAAATATCATGTTATGGGCCAAACTGTATTCCTTCTCCCACACGCCCAATTCATGTGAAGAAGTCCTAACCTCCAGAACCCCAGAATGTGACCATTTGCAGATGGGACCTTAAAAGAGACAATAAAGGTAACACAAGGTCACAGGTGTGGGCCCCAATCCACCACGCCTGGTGTCCTTAAAGCAAAGGAGATTAGGACACACAGACTGAGGGGTGACAGTGAGAGGACACAGTGAGGAGACGGCCACCTTCAAGCCAAGGAGAGAGGCCTCAGGAGAAATGAAGCCGGCCAACACCTTGGCCTGAACTTTCACCTTCTAGAAGTGTGAGGAAAAAATGTTTGTTGTTTAATCCACCCATTCTGTGGTACTTAGTTCTGGCAGTCTTAGCACACCAAAACATAGAGCAACATAGTTGGTAAACCCAGATGAAGCACATTTTGGTATTCATGAAATCGTTATTTAGATGTTTTTCATGGGTCTAACATTTTCTGAAATAAAAAGTTGGGAGGAAAACACACTCCAGAAGAATGAACCAGTGCCTGCATTCAGAGGGCAGTCTGGCATCAACTACCAAAACTGTTGGGGCCCACAATCCCTTAACCTGCAGTGCATGGCCAGGTAGGTACATGCTATACAAGTCTTACTGCAGCATGTGCCAAGATGCACAGGTCTTCACTGTAATACTGTCATAACAAAACCAGGAAGAAGCCAATGCCATCAATATCGGGTCAAGTATATACAGCACCGTACAACACAACACCAGGCAGTTGTTAAAAACAAGGTATGTCTGCATGGATTAATACGGAAAGATGAACGAATTATATTAACAAATAACAGAATAATACGCCCACCATGATTCTGTTCAGATCCATTTTTTTAAAATATACATTTATGCTGATATTATACATGGGTTGTTTTTTCCCCCTAGGATTAATGTTAAGTGACTGTTAACAAGGGCTCCCTTTGGTGAAAGGAATTATGGATCAGGGAGTAGACTTTTTATATCATTCTGAATGGTTTAACACTCCTCCATGTTCATACTGCTTTTATTAAAAAAAGAAAAAAGACAACCCCATCACAGACTTGTACTAATGCAGCAAAATGGGGAAAAGTGATGTGACTCACAGCTGAGTTCTGTGACAAGAAAGGGAGAGGAAGTGTGTGCAGGCCATCCATTCCCAGGAACACTCTCACCCAGGAGTGCCCTCGGCGGGACGCAGAGTGCATTCAGATTCACCTGCTTTCTCCCTCTCCCTCTCCACCTCATTTCCCTATATTAGAGTCTAAAATATATCTAAGTAAATGAAGAAACATTAGGAAAGCTACTCCAGATCTAATTTGGATAAGAGCAGAAGAACCCATCCACCCATCCCTGTTTTTATTGAGGGGCCTGCTGCATGAGAGGGTCCGTTTGGCAGGAGATTAAATAAATAAAAATTTCCATCTTCCTTACACTCTAGTGGGAAGAGAGGAGTAAACACACAGCATGTCAGATAGCAACAATGGAGGAAAGCAGGAAAGAAGCAAAGGGGCCTCAGAAGCGGGTGTGCAGGGGCAGCTGAGGAGGCCTGGCAGGTGAGCATCACTCTCTGAGAATCACCCGTGTCTGTGAAGGAGCCAGCAGACAGAGGGCTGAGACCAGGGACTGCAGGAAGTATGGAACATGAGGTCAGATCTCCCAGGGTGAAGGCTCCCCTCTGCCCACAGTGAGAAGGGGGCAGGAGCAGGCCGGGACGGCTGTGGCAGCAGTCCAGCAGGCTCAGCCCCTGCTGTGCTGTGCTGAACAGGGACAGCAGGCATAGACCATCGTGAGAACCCAGGATGAGGCAGTGGTGGCGTGGCCTGCTGGTAGCAGGAGAGGATGAGAGGAGGTGGGCTCCTGGCTGTATCTTCAACATTGAGCCGCCAGGATCGGAGTGGGGGTGGTATGAGAGGAAGAAAACAGTCCAGGATGACTCCAGAGCTGGGAATTTACATGGCTCTACTGCGCTTCTGGTTTCGGTTTGGGGGTGGTGAGAAACGGAAAACTGGGGAGACACACTTCTCTACAGGGAAGAGACAAAGAACTGTGCTGAGTCCCTGACGGATGGTGAGAAAGGTAACCAGTCTCATGGACACAGGCCTGCTTCCCACAGGGGTCTGGCAGCTGCCCCCTCAGAAGCTCCACAGAGTTTCTCAGGCACAGCCCTGGGACAATCCATCTTTTCTCAATTCCTAGTGCTCCTGAAAGGTGGAAAGAACTCAGAGGGTGCAAGAGGCCAAAGCAGCACTTAATCCATCCTTTCTAGCAAATCCATCAACATCCCCTGAGGCTGGAGGGCTAGTGGAGGGGAAGTAGGCAAACCTCAAGGGCAGGTCAAGCCCCTGACATGCAGTGACACTGGAGTTGGAACCCAAGGTTGACAGAGCAGCACCTAACATAGACCTTCGTGACGCAAAGAGGAGGAGAGTGAGGATGTGGAGAATGGTGACAAACAAGAGGGCCATCAGGACACGGAGCCCCCAGGGGCTCCCGAGCAGGCTGTCTTGCCTTCAAGCACACACATCCCGAAGACAAGCATGGGGTCCCATCTCCAGAAAAGCAGTAGGGGCCAAGAGCCAGAGAGATGGGCTGTGAGTCCTCTCTGCTACCAGTCATGTGACTTTATGTAAAAGGAAAAAGGAAAAGGGGGGCTGCCATGATCCAGGTTGATCCTCAATATCTGTGAATGTGACCTTACTTGGAAAAAGGGTCTTTGCAACCATAATTAAGTTAAAGATCTTAAGAAGAGATAATCCTGGATTAAGCAGGGGGCCCTAAATCTGATTACAAGTACTCTTATGACAAGAGAAGAAGATCTTGTGAAGACAGGAGCCTGGAAACCTCGGAAGCCACCAGAAGTGGAAGAGGCAAGGATTCTCGACTTTGGGCTTCCAGGACTGTGAGAGAATAAGTTTCTGTTATGTTAAGAAAAGAAGCTTGATTATTTGCTATGGCATTCCTAGAAAACTAATAAAGCAATTTTTAAACTTTTTCTCTTTTTTTGGCCATGCTGCATGGCTTGAGGGATCTTGCTGGGAGCCGTCAGGATGCCCTCTTGCTCGGATGACAAGGTCACGAGACTAAGAAAGAAACTGCAAAGCTGACTTTCTTTACCGGGGCATCCTGGGCAAGCCCCCCCAACTGGTATTTTTCTTGGGAGTTCCGTCCATACTCGGAACATTGGCTCATCTCAGTAGGTCAGTCCCAGTTGGAAAGAATTTGTCCTGAGATAATCCCCCCAGACCTGGGAAGGTGGATCACCTTCCCCGGGGGCTAAGGAGGAATGAAAGGACTACACCTCCTACTCCTTACTGGGAAGTTTACCAAGAGCTCTCTGGGGGTCATGGCAAGGCCACCACCAGAAAGGCTCGTACGTGGGTCACCTTTCCACATCCCACTCCCCCCCGCCCACCACTCCAAGGAGGCTCCCTTCCTTGAAGAAACCAGGCTGGAATGGGATTTAGGAATGCTCATAACTGTGGCCAGCATAGTTGGAGACATCGATTGCTTTAGGATAATGTAGACATAGGAATTCATTATAGTAGTTATAAGGTTAACAGGGTTTTATTGCTAAAGCAGTGCTGCTAGACTGTCTCTTAGTCCTCCTTCCTCTTTCTAAACTGTCTTAGTCCTCTTTCCTCTTTCTAAACTGTCTCTTTGTCCTCTTTCCTCTTAAGAACTGGAGTAGGTTACTAGAATAAAACAGTTTCAAGCTTTAGCCATTCCCTCTAGCTTCTACATAGTTGTACCCGATAAGAGAAATGTAACCTTTCTACTTAGGTTGATGTACTTATCATGATTGAATGAAGTATACTTAAGACATTCAAATGGTAAACATACTACTGTTAAATCTAATTACACAGAAATCTGACTTCTGTAAGGGGAATGTTTCATGATAGATTGGGGAATGAGCTCAATGATAAGGTTGCTATGGAAGGCAGAAAACAAAAAATTGTATAGAATGATAGGTGATGTAATGATGTAATGGGGATGTCTTTTGGCTATAAAACTGTAAACCAACAACAATAAAGGAGAGACTGCTCCATCACCACATCGACTCAGCTCACTTCTTCGCCAATGCCACTCATCCCTCAAGACCCCTGGACCCGCTGAGGCTGGACCCCAGCAGGATCTTAGTTCCCCAATTAAGGATTGAACCTGGGGCCTTGGCAGTGAAAGAGTGGAATTCTAACAACTAGACTGCCAGGAAATTCCCTTTACTTCTTAAAAAAAAATTCAGATTTCAAAACACTCCCTTCCAACTGAAATCCCACTCTCTCTGTTTCCCTTCTCAGGGCCAGTCACTGTCACCTGGGTCTTGTGTGTTCTTCCAAAGACGTGCTAGGTGAATAGAACATGGACAGATGTCTCTTTAAAGAGAGAGACAGATGGTCTCAGTCTTCACAGAGTCAGATCCTCGCTGCTCTCATTGAAAAGCCCCCTGGAGCTTCACCTACTGTACACGTGGCTCCATCTCTTGGATTAGAAGTGATGTGGTATCCCCTGGTGTGGCTGTGTCATCTCTGAGTCAATTCTACAAGCATCACTGCAGCAAATGTTTATGCCATGCACTGTCTCTGCATGTGTGGGTTCACTCCTAGGGGTGAACTTGTTGCGTCAAAGCTTATGTACAACTGACTCTGTCATACTGCCCTCCAGAGAGGCTAGGGCACTAGCAACTCATACAAGTGCCCATTTCCCCACAGCCCTGCCTGCACTGTGTATCATGAAACTTTTTGCTTTGATGGTGTGGTCGCTGAAAGGCTGCCCCAGTATGGCTGCAGAGGGCACTCATCAGGGCACATGGGCTCCCAGGCATGCTCAAGTGGAGCTGGCAAGACTCCCATCTGCCCTCCTCTCTGCCCACCTGCTCTGTGCTTCAGCTCACAACCTTCCCTGAGAGGACCAAGGCACAGTGGTCACGTTTTAGAAGTTTCGTGCTTTTGGTGCCACACAACTGGAAGGCAGTAGGGGTGATTGGATTCTACCTGTTTCACACAGGCAGCCTCATCACTGCTCACGTAATGCTGTCACGTGGTTTTGCACACAACTTTCTGAGTCAGCACCTACAGGACAAGGACTAAGCACCCCCTTTCCCCATCCTCCTTGGAGCCTTGCCCAGCTGATGCTCCAAGGACTCAATGAGTGGAGGAAGAGAGCTAGGATTTTATATAGCATGTTTCATGTCACAAGGAATAAGACATACGAGGGGGCACTAAAAGTCAAACCACAGGAATTGGAAGGGAAATAATTTCCACAGAGCAGCTGCAGTTCTACTTAGAAACTGAGTAGATTTCAAAACCGATTTGAAATTAAACCACACAATTTAAGAGAGATGGGTGGTCCAAGCCGGGCACAGCCTGAGAGCAGCGTGAAAGGCGTGTAACGGGCAGTAAGAGGCTCCTGACTGCCAGGGGAAGAGAAGGCAGGGTTTGAGGCTGAATGACGATGGGGCAACTTGGGCTTCTGAAGAAGGGGCATTCCCTTGTGCCCCTCTTTATCTCATGGTATTTCCCAAACCAGCACGATGAGGGTATAATATCACCTCTTGCTATGAAAACAGTACAGAAAGAACTCATGAACAGGGCAGGCTTCTTGGCATAGAACTTCTCTTGGCCAGGAAAATCCACTGAGGCAATTCAATTGCAATATAAAACGTGTGGAATATGTGTATTTTTATGACTGAAGTCATACTCTTAAAGCTGGAAGGTGATCACAGATCACACAGTGGCCACTTGAGGGTCTGGCATTTCACAAAGTGATACAACAGAAGACATCCAGGGCAGAGCCGTGTCACAGGCTACGGAAATCAGAGTCATAGGCTCTTCAGTGGGACCATGAAATCACCAGTCTCTGTGTGAGACCCTGGGTCTCTGTGAGCAGGCTTCTACCCTCTGGAGTAGGGGAGCTCCAGAGACTGTGAGCTCATACATTCTTGTTCTTTCCTGGGGGCAAACATTCTCCCAGTGACCTGCAACCAGGAAAAAAATCCATAATTTTGGAGCCCTCTACCCAGTGACAGGCTGCCAACCAGGATGACACCTCTGATGGCCTCATTTCACAAACTGTACCATGCGCCAGGGCCTCATGCGACACAGGCTTCCTGTCAAACGTAACCAACTGTTTAGTAGGACAAATAGCAAGCAGCCCCATCCCCAACTCCACAGCAAGCCCAGCGGCAAAGCAGCCCCACCAGTGCCAGCTGGGGACAGCTGAATAAACTAGGCAGTTTAAATTCTGAGTCACAGCCAGAAAGGTCCTGGTGGGGCCAACACCCTCAGTATAAAGGATGAGGAAAATGGTGGGGGGAAGAGGTGACGTGTCCCAGATCACCAGGTCCTTAGTAGTGGAGTCGGGGTGAAATACAAGCCACCTGAGACAGGTGGCTCTTTCAGTAACCTCAAACCACACTGCTGGTTCTAAGTGCCCAGGACCCCAATCCCAGAAACACCTAGGGGTGGGGGTGAGTAAATCCACCCTCACCAGCAGTCAAGGAAGAGCCCAGAAGTGTGCCTGCACTTTCTCTAAATTATAAGTGATCACCCAACAGCCGAGCCTCTTTAACACCCCCAAGTGGTGTGAAAACCCCAGATGTACTCAGTGTCTTCTGGGCAGGGAGAAAATTCCAGAAAGACACTGAGGAAGTCTGTTGTTTATCCCCCGCCAAGCCCCTGGACCCTCTCTTTCTAGGGAAATCCTTTTGCTAGCGTGCAGACTGCGTTATCAGCCTCCCCTGAAGCTGAGTGTGGCCGAGTGACCAAGTGCTAGCCTAGGACAGTTTAGTGGAGGTGATGGAATTCCAGTTGAGCTATTTCAAATTCTAAAAGATGATGCTGTGAAAGTGCTGCACTCAACATGCCAGAAACTTTGGAAAACTCAGCAGTGGCCACAGGACTGGAAAAGGTCAGTTTTCATTCCAATCCCAAAGAAAACAATGCCAAAGAATGTTCAAACTACCACACAATTGCATTCATCTCACACACTAGCAAAGTAATGCTCAAAATTCTCCTAACCAGGCTTCAACAGTAAGAGAATCAAGAAATTTCAGATGTTCAAGCTGGATTTAGAAAAGGCAGAGGAAGCAGAGATCAAATAGCCAACATCTGCTGGATCATGGAAAAAGCAAGAGAGTTCCAGAAAAACATCTATTTCTGCTCTATTGACTATGCCAAAGCCTTTGACTGTGTGGATCACAACAAACTGTGGAAAATTCTGAAAGAGATGGGAATACCAGATCACCTGACCTGCCTCTTGAGAAATCTGTATGCAGGTCAGGAAGTAACAGTTAAAACTGGACATGGTACAGACTGTTTCCAAATCAGGAAAGGAGTATGTCAAGACTGTATACTGTCACCCTGCTCATTTAACTTATATGCAGAGTACATCATGAGAAATGCTGGGCTGGATGAAGCACAAGTTGGAATCGAGACTGCCAGGAGAAATATCAATAATGTCATATGTGCAGATGACACCACCCTTATGGCAGAAAGTGAAGAACTAAAGAGCCTCTTGAAGAAAGTGAAAGAGGAGAGTGAAAAAGTTGGCTTAAAAAGTCAACATTCAGAAAACTAAGATCATGCATCTGGTCCCATCACTTCATGGCAAATAGATGGGGAAACAATGAAAACAGTCATAGACTTTATTTTGGGGGGCTCCAAAATCACTGCAGATGGTGACTACAGCCATGAAATTAAAAGACGCTTGCTCCTTGGAAGCAAAGTTGTGAACAACCTAGAAAGCATATTAAAAAGCAGAGACATTACTTTGCCAACAAAGGTCCATCTAGTCAAGGCTATGGTTTTTCCAGTGGTCATGTATGGATGTGAGAGTTGGACTATAAAGAAAGCTGAACACTGAAGAATTGATGCTTTTGAACTGTGGTGCTGGAGGAGACTCTTGAGAGTGCCTTGGACTGCAAGGAGATCCAACCAGTCCATCCTAAAGGAAATTAGTCCTCAATATTCATTGGAAGGACTGATGCTGAAGCTAAAACTGCAATATTTTGGCCACCTGATGTGAAGAACTGACTCTTTGAAAAGATCCTGATGCTGGGAAAGATTGAAGGCAGGAGAAGAAGGGGACAACAGAAGATAAGATGGTTGGATGGCATCACCGACCCAATGGACATGAGTTTGGGTAAACTCCAGGAGTTGGTGATGGACAGGGAGGCCTGGCATGCTGCAGTCCATGGGGCTGCAGAGTCAGACACGACTGAGCAACTGAACTGAACTGTTCCACCTTTCAAGGAGAAATGGAGAGGCAGGTGATCCTTACAGCAAGGAACTAAAGGCAGTCCATTCTGGGGTAACCTGAAATCTAGTTTCTGCATTATCAAAAGTTTTATTATTTGAAGCAAGTCACTTAACTCCTTTGGGTCTAAGCATCTTCCGTTGTCGACTTCATAGGATTAACGTGAAAACAAAACAGCTGTAATGAGTGAGTGGTGTGGTTGCCTCACCACTACCCTGCATCAGGCATTCAGTCCAGGATTTCACATCATTACTTCTTATCTTCACAACAACGGTGAAATGCATTATTCACATTTGACAGGTAAGGTCAGAGGATCTGCTGAAGGTCCAAAGTGGCACAACCAGCGTGTACATCTACACCTGCCTCACCCCAGAGCCCATCTCCTGAGGACACTGAATCTAAGACACTGGTTCTGGTAGGCTGGACCACAAGACAGAGAGGGCCCTGGAGGCTCCCTGAGGTCAAGGACCATCTCCTGCCCTCAATGTGTCCTCCTGACTCTGGTCCTCTCCCTTAAACAACCCCACATTGTGGCTGGAGTGAACTGAAACGCCATGCCTTGCTTAAAACATTCCCTCCTCTCAGGGAACACAACTATGACTTTTCAAGCTGGTAAACAAGGTCCCCATAGTCTGGCATCTCCTGACTTAGTCCCTTTGGTGTGGGAGGGCCCCAAAACTTCTTCTCCTGGATAACACTAAGATTTAGTTCAGACAACTCTAAGATATGCCTCCTTTGTAACTGAGCTAAGCCTTCTTCCTCCCTCTGGCTCCCCAAAGTCTCCTATGAACACCCTCGGATTAACACTTCACAAGCAATGCTAAGGATCTGTCTATTTCTCTCTCTCACTAGATGATTAGTTAAGGAGGCAGATACCTCCTTAACTTATTCGTGTTTATATCCTTGCACCCAGCCCAGCACCTAAAAGGAAGCAGGCACTGACCTAAACAGACTGAGCAGAGCACACTGGGCCAGAGGAAGGCCAGAGGAAGTGACAGCTTAGCACTCAGAGTGCAAGCTCTAGGCTCAAAACCTCATGCTGGCAACTTAGGTGGGGCCACAGAAAGCTCTTAACTTCCCGGCCTCCATCTGCCCCTCTATAAAATGGAAGAAATTACAGCATTCACCTCACTAGAGCATTAGCAAGACAGTATTTAAAAACTGCTCTGTACTTAGCAGGTACTGAGCACGTCATAGCAAGAAGGAGGTACTACAGTCAGACGAAGAGGGCATCCTCAGGTGCAAAGCCCACCTACACACAGCAAGAAAGCACTCCTCTGACTAGAAGCCATGAATGCAGGGCCTCCCTAAAGTCTTTCTTTTCTCTTTTAGATAATAAATCATTGTGATAGGTTTGGAAACTAGAGAAAGTGAGATTACCTAAAATGTCATCATCTAAATACAACCAAGATCATTAGACATTGCATCACTGCACTTCTGGTTTCAAATCTCCTTCTGGCCTGCACTTCCCACGTGGGACCAGAACAAAGCTACAGCAGGCCGTGGTTCCCTGGTCCACCAGCCTCCATCAGCCCCACAGGATGGCCACTGGAAGAACTCTCCAGATCATGGTGCTCTGAAAGGTGAGCATCGTAGAGTGAGGACAGGGACACCCTGCGCAGAGCAGCAGGGCACAGCTCAGGATGGAGCAGCCCACGGACAGACAGGGTTGGGCCTCCTACCTCACCACAGACAGGCAGAGAACACAGGACATGCTCAGGAAACTCTGAAGGACTGTCAGGAAAGAGGACTCCAGACCAACTCAAAAGGCTCTGAAGGTCACCGGGGAAAAGTCAAGTCTGGTTCTTGTCAAGACATCTCATGCTGCTCTTGGCTAAGGATGGGAAACGCACCGTGAAATCAACCAGGGGTTGCTGCAGAATTTCTTCTAGAGTCAGAGTGAGGAAAGAATTTGAATTGACACATTGCTGACTGATTCAAGAAACACCATGGAATGAGACCCCGGTCATCATGGTGTGACTCAGGAGGAAGAGCAGGTCAGTGCTTCTGCCCTGAGGGCTGGCTGAGCAGGTGGCTGCAGGGAGGAGCGCCGTGGTCAGAGTTCAGCTGGGGGTGATCCCCCCCAGAGAGAGAGGCCTCTGATGAACTTGCCTCCTCTCACCCAGAACCACTGCCAGGAGACGGGAGAGCAAGGGGGCTGAGTGTCTTTTCAGTGATCCCCGAGGGCTGCTGCCCCCTTCCCACAGCAGGCTCGCTGGGCCTCTGTGCAGCCCCTCCCTGACCTGTCTACTCGGAACACAGGGCCTTAGGTCCTGGGTCTTTCTCAATCTCCAAGCAACCTTCCAGACTTACCTGCTTTACACCCTCACTCCCTTCCACTGTCACCTGGGGAAGCAATACAGTCAACTTCTGCTGCCTCCCATCATATAGGGAGTGACTTGTGGGTGCCCTCATATACTCAAAATCCAGACATTTTAGGGGTGGAATTTCAGATTGATGGAAAAGATATCTTTGAAAAGAGACCTTTTTAACAGCCATCACACCCTAGGGGTGAACCTCATCACCCCTTCAATCACATGATTCACAGAGAGAAGGCTGAGTCAGCTGGGCCCAATCAGGAGAACCCAAGCTGGATCTGATCACGAAGACCAGTGAGCACCTTCTCAGAGCAGAAACCAGTGCAAAAACTGCTGGGGACCTGCAGAGCCTGCAGGCTTGAGCCAAAGTTAACCTGCCCACCTCTGTGAGTTTCATACCCACCACTCCTGCCCCACCTCCTAGCCTTTACCTGGGACAGAGGTGGCAGAGCAGCAGCTCCAAAGGCCACCAGCAATGGCTCTTTCTACAGGTCCCACTCAAGAGTCACACTATTTTTCACAATAAGACTACTGCAGGGACTTCCTTGGTGGTCCAGTGGCTAGGACTCTGTACTTGAGCAACAAGGGGCCCCAGTTTAGCTCGTGGTGGGGGAACTAGATCCCAAATGCCGCCACAAAGATTGAAGATCATGAGTCCCAAAACAAGATTCCGCGCAGACAATAAATAAATTAATTTAAAAAAGACTATGTTTGCTGGTCTGTCTGTCCATCCATCCATCCATCCTCCACAGAGCTCTTTATGGAAGTCTCAAAATATATATATAATTAAACATAAACATAAAATTATGCCACTCTTCACTTCACCTAAAACTCTCAATGCAAACAAATCTGCCAAAAGTCAAACTTTATACCTTAGAGCTGTGTACTTTAAAAGAATTCTAAAAACAACAAAACAAACACAAAGCCTTCCCACAGCAGAAGACTAAACCACAGGCTCCTTCTCAAGGCCCAGGGAACACGTGACTCATGGCTCCACCTGATTCCCTGACCTCCTCCCCTCATCTCCTCTGGCCATTCTGGCCTTCTCGCTACACACCATGCTCACCAGGCTCTATCTTGCCACAGCTGCGTTTTCAATTGTCATGTGTCTAATCAATCGCCAGCCCAGGATTGATGCTCGGGACTGGTGCAGCGAGATTTCCCGGGGGGGAGGGAGGAGGGAGGGGGGACCCGGAGGGGAAGCATATGTAAACCCATGGTGATATCATGACAATGTATGGCAAAAACAATAATAATAAAAAATAATAATAATAATAACAAAATGTCTGGAACTCTCTTTTCCCAGTTTGCTCCCAATTGGCCAAGTGTCAGGCCCCTCTTTTCCAGTTTCCAGGTGACCTCCTCGGAAGCCCCTGTTGACCACCTCACCTGAGATGTGCACATCCTGTATTGCCCCCATCCTTCAATCTCATTTTCCTGTTCCATTCTCTTCACAGCACTAATAACTCTCATCTCAGAAATCCTTAGGTGTTTTCCTGACTATTGTTTTTTCTTCCCACTAGAAACTAAGCTCTGTGAGAACAGAGCTTCTGCTCTGTTTATCCTCATATTCCTGGCACCCAAGAGGGTGCCTGGCTCCTAACTGGTTGCTGCTACACAATATTTTTTGAACAAAGGAATTCATTCAGTCTGTCACTTAAGACATAGTTATTGAGGACTGTCCAGCTGTCTATTTTTAATGCAGTAAGTTCCATGAATTTGTACAATGAGTTCTTCCAGAGGACTAGTTTATAAACCATTAGTCCTGAAACAGGACCAAAATTGCTAAGCTTTTTCTTTGGCTTTGGACAAAGTAATTACTTTTGGACAAAGTAATCTGCCAGCAAGACTGCCAGAGGACACCACCCCTAAACTTTCTTCCTTCTAAGTAAACACGAGGCAGGGTGAACCGGCCCGTCAAGGCCTCATATTTGGTCTTAGACGCAAGAACCAGACGCTCTGGGTTTGAAATCAGTTTAAGTGCTCACGAACACTTTTTGTAAGGACTCTTACTGGACAGACAGAGCCTAGGTTCTAAGCTATCCACCTTTAATCCTCCCATGCAGTGGTTCTGCCAAAGGTTGAGAGAGAAGCGAGAGAATAAACTGTCTAGCAAGAAAAAATGCTTAACCTTCTAAACATGGGGCCTCATTAGAAGCATAGCTTCCCTGGGATCAGGGTGGCTGCGCCATCTGCTAATGCTGATGACCTCGGCAGGGGTGGGAGAGTTCCGCAGGGAACCACTGGATGGAAAGAAATGCCAACGGCTAATAAGCCCACAAGAAGATATGCAACCCAGTAAGGCCAATTTTTAAAATGCAAATTAATTATTCTTGCCCCAATTAGCAAAGATTTAAACATTTAGTGAAGATATTAGGACACAGGCACTCAGTTAAAGAGCAGAAAAAGTAAACAGTACAACCACTAGGGAAATGCGGGGAAGTGGATCTGTGATCCTGGTCCCCATGATCATTAAATGCATGTCAGAAGGGTCACAGTGATCAGAGCCTCCTGGGACCAGGGATGCTGGAGGCAGAGATGTTAGAGATGCTGCTGGAGGTGAATGAAGAGGCCTCCAGGATGCTGAATGTGATGTCAGAAGCAGGAGGAGCTGCAGACCTATAAATATGCCTAATGAGGGCTTGATGGGCAGTGTAAGTTCTCTCTGAACACTGATGGAAACCCCAAGAATAAAGGAATGGGTCCACCTAGAAGGACTCTTCTCTGTGAGCCAGCATCCCTGGGCAGCTGGGGGTCCTCCAGGTCCAAGGAAACCAGAATTTTGCTGCAACTGCACTGCTAACCAGATTTCTTGGACAAGTACACTTATGAACTTCATTTAATCTCCTGGTAGACAAAGATGTGTGTGGTTTTCTTCCTATCAATTCACAGATCACCTATAAAGTCACAGCAGATGTTTTGATAATTTCTGCTTTGGTTTTAAATATTTATACACTGCAGCCCAGAAAATACACTTCTAGGATTTTCTTTTATAGCTACACTCACACAAATAACCAAAACTCTGTGCAAGGATGTACTGTGTATCGCAGTTTTGTCTGTATGAGTATAAGACTTAAGTGGTAAACGTCTATCAATAGGGAAGGGGTTACATGTAAGTTATCATGCAATGGAATACAACTGTTAAAAAGTGAGGCAGAGATGGTACACTTGCAATGGATGAATTTTACGCTATGCAAATCACACCACAGTACAGTTTCTAGTGGAGGTGATGGAATTCCGGCTGAGCTATTTCTAATCCTAAAAGATGATGCTGTTAAAGTGCTGCACTCAATATGCCAGCAAATTTGGAAAACTCAGCAGTGATCACTGGACTAGAAAAGGTCACTCTTCATTCCAATCTCAAAGAAGGGCAATGCCAAAGAACATTCAAGCTACTGCATAATTGCGCTCATTTCACATGCAAGGTAATGCTCAAAATCCTTCTAGCTAGGCTTCAACAACTGGGCTCTGTACTATGACTCCATTTTTCCCGAGGTCTCATAAATTGTGCCTGACCTTTCTGATCAGGAGCTGGTGTTGGTAGGCCTATTTCAAGTTAGAAATCATATGATCAAGGCATATTGATTCTCTGGGGTTGGTTTATGTTCATTCTAGACATCTAGAGATGCCAAAGATTGTACAGACTACCATATACTTGTGCTCAATTTGCATGCTAGTAAGGCTGTGCTCAAAATCCTTCAAGTTAGGCTTCAGTAGTACACAAACCGAGAACTTCCACATAGGGTTTAGAAAAGGCAGAGGAACCAGAGATCAAATTGCCAACATGTGGTAGATCACAGAGAAAGCAAGGGAAATACAGAAAAACATCTACTACTGCTTCATTGACTACGCTAAAGCCTTTGACTGTGTGGATTTCCAACAAAATGTAGAAAATTCTGAAGGAGATGGAAATACCAAACCACTTTACCTGTCTCCTAAGAAACCTGTATGCAGGTCAAGAAGCAACAGAACCGGATATGGAATAGCAAATGGATGGGTTGCAAACTGGGAAAGGAGGAGGTCAGGCTGTATATGGTCACCCTGCTTATTTAACTTATATGCAGAGTACATCATGCGAAATGCTGGGCTGGATGATGCAGAAGCTGGAATTAAGATTGCCAGGAGAAATATCAAAAACCTCAGATATACAGATGATACCACTCTAATGGCAGAAAGAGAAGAGGAACTGAAGAACCTCCTGATGAGGGTGAAAAAGAGTGAAAAAGGTGGCTTAAAACTCAGCATGCAAAAAACTAAGATCATGGCATCTAGACCCATCACTTCATGGCAAATAGATGGGGGAAAAGTGGAAGCAATGACAGATTTTATTTTCTTGGGCTGCAAAATCACTGTGGACCATGACTGCAGCCACGAAATTAAAAGATGCTTGTTCCTTGGAAGAAAAGCTATGACAAACCTCGACAGTGTATTAAACAGCAGAGGCATCACTTTGCTGATAAAGGTCTCTATAGTCAAAGCTATGGTTTTCCGAGCAGTCATGTATGAATGTGAGAACTGGACCATAAAGACAGTTGAGTGCCAAAAAATTGATGCTTTTGAACTGTGGTGTTTGAGAAGACCCTTGAGAGTCCCTTAAACAGCAAGAAGATACAACCAGTCAATACTAAAGGAAATAACCCTGCATACTCACTGAAAGGATTGATGCTGAAGCTGAAGCTCCAACACTTTGGCCATCTGATTCGAAGAGCAGACTCAATGGAAAAGACCCTGATGCTGGGAAAGACTGAGGGCAGGAGGACAAGGGGGCGACAAAGGATGAGATGGTTGCATGGCATCACTGACTCAATGGACATGAGTTTGAACAAACCCCAGGAGATGATGAAAGACAGGGAAGCCTGGGGAAAAAAAGCAGTCACCATAGTAGCTATGTGTCATGTGAGCCTATTTTTATTTTAAAATGATAATATACATATATAAATGTGAAGGCACACAATAAACTGCTACCATGGGTACCTCTCTAGAGGATGGAATTATAGGGAACTTCTGTTTTTTATGCTATGAATTTCCATACTGTTTTCTTCAGTTGTTTACAAAGAGCATGTATTACTTTGTGATAAGAAAATTAAAAAAGGTCTAAAAACGATTAATTGAGAAAAAAGCTTCTGTTACCAATAACAATAATTTAAAAACAACAATAAAACAATTTTGCATGTTAGGTAATTTATAGCCTTCCTCAAACCTAACTCATTCAGAAAATTTCCTTCTGACAGAAAAGCTTCCAGCTGGCAGGAATCACTAGAGATGGGAAATATGCCACTTCAGTCCATTTACTCCACTTCAACCAGGGTCAAGACACACTATTTATCCTCCCTGGTGGATGATGTGTGTCACTGTGCTCCTGTGAGCCAGGCCCCGGCCACCCTCACACCTGATGCTTACAGGCATAAGTTAAAATAAAATGTTTATCGTATACGTTTACATTTTATAGGATTTCCCAGATTCCCTGCCTTTTAAAAATCAACCAATGAGTAGCAATCCTGATTGTGCTGGAAAAGAGGCTTTTGACTGCATTAAAAGGACTGCACCTCATGGCTAGTCAAACGGAAAAAGGTGTGTCCTGAGAGTCCGAGTTTCTCAGAGGGAACATCTGCAGCCCAGGTCAAGTCCCACCAGGGAAGATGACCGTTGGCCTATCATTGTTGGAACAGAAAGTTGTCTCACCACTGCCTCTGACAGTTGGAGGAGACATCTGCTTGCCCCACTGCTCAAGATGAGCTGCAGACTACAGAGTGGGTTTTCATCCTTGTAATCCAAGGCTCCAAAATGATTCCAGCTGCTTAGGGTGGGCCAAACCTGGCAGAGAACAGAGCATATACTGGGTATATAGGGACACTATGCTCACATTTTGAGCCTGGAAGGAGAGGGTATAGGTACAGCTACACATCCACTCATGGAGAGTTAAACACAGAAGCTGAGGACCTGGCTCATTCAACTTCAAGAATCTCACTGGGAGGAAAACCCCAGGGTACTGTTTCATTCATAAAGATGACTCCACTTGCCTTCTGGCCTTCTGCAGGTCATATACACTCAGTGCCATTCCCTAGCAGTGGTCAAGGGGCCATTTGGCCCCTGCTTCGCTCATCCAGCAGCCCCTATGAACAGTTTGGAAGCTATGTGAGAGCAAACTGGCCCAGGACAGGTTTACACCCAAAAGGGTCTCCAACCAAAGCCCAACTCATCTTCAAAGAAAAACAGCCTTGTCTCCTAAACCTAGGAGAACTCATGCTTAATCACATGAGTTCTACAAGTGTTTCTGGGAAAGCCTCATCAGGAATGGCATCATCATGGTCATTGTCAGAATACTGAAAAGAAAGTGAAGTTGCTCAGTCGTGTCCAACTCTTTGCGACCTATGGACTGTAGCCTTCCTCCATCCATGGAATTTTCCAGGCAAGAATATTGGGTTGGGTTGCCATTTCCTTCTCAAGGGGATCTTTCCAACCCAGGGATCAAATCCGGGTCTCCCACATTGCAGGCAGATGCTTTACCATATGAGCCACCAGGGACTAAAGGCGCTGGCTATGCCAACTGAACCACTTCTCACATCTACCCCAGAAGGACAGTATTATCCTGTTTTAGATAAAGAAACTGAATCTCAGTGCAATTAAGAAACTTGCTGAAGTCTCACAGGTGACAAGCGGCAATCAGGTCCAGAATTCAGGCCACTGCTGACCTGTACCCCCACAAAACAAATTCCAGCATCAGGACTGACTGGGCTTGGCCCTTTGGTATTAAATGCAAAGCTTGTGAAATGCAAACCTCTATGTGTAATCCAGACAGCATTAACAAGTCAAGAATAGCTTCCAAAAGAGTTTGCTCAGAAAATTTAAGTACAGGTAGAAAAATCGTTCAAGAACTTTGTTGTTCTTGAACAACAAAAAATTGTTCAAGAACTATGTAGCTAATAGTGCATATATTTATAATACACACATTATCTGAAATTTCAAGGCTTACAGTTAAGAAGTCAACTCAAGTCTTAATGCAGGTGGAAACTGAGACTGGCTGGCAAAGTTCGTCGGTAGAGAGGCCACAACAGGCCTCCTCTGACAAGCACTTCCAAGGTTGGCTGCTCCTGCCACTGCTCGGCCTCCCACAGCACAGCCCCAGCAGCTAGAGCTGGGAATGGGAAAGCCCCAGATCCCCTGGTGTGTGCAACATCCCTCCACCATCCCCATGGCCCTCCACCCGCTCCCCGGGCTGCTAATCTAGGCTCTGTGCTTGCAGGCTGTCAGCGCCAAGTGGCTCGGTTAGGAAGGAATGTTCACAGACCAGAGAGGCTCGCAACGCCCAGGCAAGTGAGAGGCAGCACTGTTTGGTGACAGCACCACACATTCACCCAGCAGAGGACTCTCCTCTGGGAAGGCACTGGGGCTACAGTGCATTCTAACTTCATTGATGAACTGATAAGCACCCTGAGCAGAGAAATTAATAGAAGGTCGGCTCTTCTCTTGATACCACAGTTATAAACCAACACCAAAGACCTTTCCCCTAGCTTCTCAACTCAGGGCAGCTGGCATGGACTCTTCTCTTTTTCAACAACACATATTGTGTAACCAACAAGAGTCTGAGCAGACCAGAAGCAAGAGTTCATTTTCGTAGTCCCAAAGTCTGGGAATCAGGTGTCAGAGCAGCAGAGAGCAGCTGAGGAAGCCTTAACTTTACAATAATAACCTGAACCCAAGAAGCCTTGGGACCATAAATAGAGAATTCATCCGTCCCCTATGAACTAACATATTTGTAAGTCCTCCTTGGCTGGCAGCACGAATCCCATCTAGAGTAGTCTGACAGATGCTTCAGGCACCTTGGGTTCCTCTCACAGCTATCTTCACCTCTTCCCCACTTCGGAACAACAGGTGGCCTGGGTAAAAGGATGGCATGATAAATGAGAAGTGTGTATGCTAGTGAAGGGGGAGAGACAACATCAGTATCCAAAACCCTCAGGACAGGGAGCCCCAGTCCACCCTAGGAAAGGCAGGTGTGGATCAAAGTTGCTGCTGTTCAGTTATTCAGTCATGTCTGACTCATTGCCCATGGACTGCAGCATGCCAGGCTTCTCTTTCACTGGCTCCTGGAGTCTGCTCAAATTCATGTTCACTGAGTTGGTGATGCCATCCAATCATCTCATCCTCTGTTTCCCTGTTCTCCTCTTGCCTTCAATCTTTCCCAGCATCAGGGTCTTTTCCAATGAGTCAGCTCTTCCCATCAGATGGTCAAAGTACTAGAGCTTCAGCTTCAGCATCAGTCCTTCCAATGAATATTTAGGATTGATTTCCTTTAGGATTGACTGGTTTGATCTCCTTGCTGTCCAAGGGACTCTCACGAGTCTTCTCCAGCAACACAATTCGAAGGCATCAGTTCTTCAGCACTCAGTCTTCTTTATGATCTAGCTCTCAAACCCACACATGACTGCTGGACCTTTGTTGGCAAAGTGATGTGTCTGCTTTTTATGCTGCCTCTGCTTAATATGCTTTTCTTCCAAGGGAAAAGCATCTTTTAATTCCAAGGCTGCAGTGATGGTCTGCAGTGATTTTGGAACCCAAGAAAATAAAATCTGTCACTGCTTCCACTTTTCCCCCATCTATTTGCCATGAAGTGATGGGTCTGGATGCCATGATCTTAGTTTTTTGGATGCTGAGTTTTAAGCCACCTTTTTCACTCTTCTCTTTTACCCTCATCAGGAGGTTCTTCAGTTCCTCTTCTCTTTCTGCCATTAGAGTGGTATCATCTGTATATCTGAGGTTTTTGATGTTTCTCCTGGCAATCTTGATTCCAGCTTTTGCATCATCCAGCCCAGCATTTCGCATGATGTACTCTGCATATAAGTTAAATAAGCAGAGTGACAACATATAGCCTTGACATCCTCCTTTCCCAATTTGTAACCTATCTGTTGTTTCATGTCCGGTTCTAATTGTTGCTTCTTGACCTGCATACAGGTTTCCTAGGAGACAGGTAAAGTGGTCTGGTATTTCCATCTCCTTCAGAATTTTCCACATTTTGTTGGAAATCCACACAGTCAAAGGCTTTAGCGTAGTCAATGGAGCAGTAGTAGATGTTTTTCTGTATTTCCCTTGCTTTCTCTATGACCCACTGCATGTTGGCAATTTGATCTCTGGTTCCTCTGCCTTTTCTAAATCCCATGTGGAAGTTCTCGGTTTGTGTACTACTGAAGCCTAACTTGAAGGATTTTGAGCACAGCCTTACTAGCGTGCAAATTGAGCGCAAGTGTATGGTAGTCTGTACAATCTTTGGCATCTCTAGATGTCTAGAATGAACATAAACCAACCCAGAGAATCAATATGCCTTGATCATATGATTTCTAACTTGAAATAGGCCTACCAATGCCAGCTCCTGATCAGAAAGGCCAGGCGCAATTTATGAGACCTTGGGAAATATCAAAGCACAGTACAGGACCCAGTCTGGACCTTAATACCTGTCCTCAGACTCAGTCCAACAATAGTGCTGGGAACACAGTTCCTCTGGGCTTGCTCCTCAACTAAGCTACTGGCAGGAGACTGAGCAAGGTGTCTCATCACACCTGACCCTGTGTAAGAAGAGCTAGAGGCTGACCTCTGATGTGGGTATATAAGCACAGAACCCACTCACTTGCTGAGGAAATGACCAAACAATGTGACCCAAGAATCAGGAAAGTGCCAACTGTGCCCAAGTACCTTCTAGGGGCAAGGGAAGAGCAGGTGGCTTGGAAGAGACTGAGTGCTCAGGGCAGCAAGCAAAAATTCTATACAAAGACTCTATGGAACAAAGCTCTGTACTATACACTTGAGCACTTCCTCGCACTTAGGATTGAGATAACAGCCCCTTTTTAAAAGAGGGAGAAAAAGAAAGATCCATCAAGTGCCTCCTTACAAAAAGGGAGCTGAGTAGTCTGAAAACATGTAGAAAGTCACCTGCACAGGATGAGCAGGCTCCATTTAAAAGACTAGCCCCTATTTGACTCCCACACATAACTCAAAGGCTCATTATATAGCAAATTAGTCTGAAATTCATCCTGTATCAACAAACTGTGTGGAACGCAGAAGCTCCAATTTCCTATCAGTTAAAATACAAGCAATGAGCAAACAGGCTGGCTTACTAAAGCTGAGGCAAACATAAGAACACGGGCAGATCTTGTTGTACAGATACTATGTTCTTTACAAACCGAAGGTATGTGGCTACCCTGTGTTGAACAAGTCTATTGGTGCCATTTTTCCAAGATTTGCTCACTTCATGTTTCTGCGTCACATTTTGGTAATTCTGTTGATACTTCATATTTAAAAATTATATTTATTACAGTGACTTGTGATCAGTGACCTTTGATTTCACTGTTGTACCTGTTTTGGGGCACTACAAGCAGCACCCAAATAAGATGGCAAATTAAATCCATAAATACAGTATGTTCTGATGACTCCACCAACCAGCCATTCTCCTACCTCTCTCCCTATCCCAAGGTCACAAAGACTTTCTCTCACATTTTCTCCTAGAAGTGCTATAGTTTTCACTTCTACAATACATCTAGATCTGTGATGTAGTTCTACTTAATTTTTGCAATATGGTATCAAGGCTTGTTTTTAAGCCATGTACCCTTTCTCTAGGGCTAGATAGGGCATGATTTTTTTGAGGTCTCTACTGAATGCCCCCATTGTTCAATAATGTTTCTCGCTCTAACTGGAAAGAAAAACCTCCTCCTGTCCTAAATAGTCCGGCTCATAATTTCCCAGCAGTTCCTTACTCTGCCTTTGAAGTTTCACCTGTGCACACACAGATTAACATCTATCAATAGAAAAGGACTTATGGAGACCTCTGAACAAATGTCTTGAGCTTTTCCTCTACGTAGCTCTTTTTTCTCCATATTGTCCCTGAAAATTCCAGCTGCTCTGGCTTCCTCAGCTTTGTCTTCTCAACTCAGCAAGGCTGCTGGGCTCTGTTTGGATTGTTCCTCACTACTCTGAGACCTGGAAACTGCCTCCAGGAGAAAGCTGAGGGGAAGAACCAGAAGGCTCACTTCATTATTTTCTTTCCCTCATGGTTCTGAGCCACCTGATGTCCAATTTCTGCAAACAGTTGTTTCATAGTATTTTGGTCTGTTTTCTGATTGCTTACCAAAAAATAGGACAAGTTCTATACTGGTGGTCCCCTCACTGGCAAAAGCCTCTTCATCCACTTTTGCATAGCTCAAGTGTTAAATTTATCTACATGGGAAAGATTCCTCTGGCTTCAATGATATGCCCTCCTGGATGGCTTTTTCCTGGTTCATCTATCATGCCTAGAAAAATAACTGCAATGATGCTCTCAGTGAAAAACCAAGCCAATGAGGGACAATGAGAACCAAATGGTGTTGAAGAACTCCACACAGAGAAGACATGGGAAGCCCAGAGGCTGGAGGAGCAGTGTCCCTGTGCCACTAACTGTATGTGAACACTGCACACTCAACAGTGGGAAGACTCTCGCTGGAGTAAGACCCACCAGGTCTGAATTCCAGTACCCCACCTAGTGACTGCCTTATCCTTAGATAATTCACTAGCTTCTCCAGGTGTAAAATAGGGTATACATGAGTACCTACCTCATGTGGTTAATGTGAGAAGAAAATGAGTAAGGCATGTACTAGGGCTTGGCACATAATGAACAACCTATAAATGTGACTCAGTATTGCCACCAGGCCTCTAACTGGCCAAAGCACCTTCAGAGCCTGCGGCTCTTACCTCCCACCCAGGGGAGGCTTTACAAGAAAGACTAAAAACAGACCCTATATTTACATGGTCTCAAAGAATCTTGCCACAATTTACTTACTTTATAAGGGAAAAATGTTACCTTCACAGTAGAGAGATTGGGAGGAATCACCTCACCCAAGGTGTCAGGTGTTGGCTTATTCCAATGCCGGGATAAACCAGCATCAGGTGCCAGAGGGTCTGATACACTATGGAAGTCACAGCAAGCCTTGGGGAATATTCTCTCCAAAAAACACATAACCTTGATGCAATCATGAGAAAACATCAACAAACCTAATCTAGGCCATTCTATAAAGTCACTGGCCTGTACTCCTCAAAAGTACCAAGGCTAAGAAGATAAAGAAAGGCTAAGGAATGATTCCAGACTAAAGAGATGTGACAAATGAATCCAAAGTATGACTCTGGAACAGGGAAAAATAGCTATAAAGACAGTATTCAGGCAATTTACAAAATCTGAATATGGACTGTGAATTGGTAATAGCATACTAATGTTACATTTCTCCAGCACTGGCAAATTGTACCACAATTCTAAAAGAGAACATCTGTGTTTTTCTTAGAAAATGCATTCTGAACCATGCGGTGATTACAGAAGAAAAAAATCTCAGTCTCCCCACCTCCTAGCTCTCTCTCTGACCAGATTCCCAGTAGGAAAGAAGTTTCCGCCTTGGCCTTGAGCACCCGGCCAGGGCACCAGCACCTGCTTGGCAGCCAAGGCAGTCCAACTCAGCTAGTGCCACGCAGAGACCTAACATGTACAGTATAGGCTTATGTCCTGCAACTTCAAAGGCGAGCAGTATGGGCTAAGTTCAGGGAGCACCTATTAGAAGATGCAGAGAATGTGGCAAGGTGGGAGGAAGAAAAAAAAGCATTTAGGGGAAAGAGGACTATGGGTAAGGGGAGGAGGCAGGAATGGGTCTGGCAGGTGTGGGGGCTGAGAGAAGAGCAGCAGGTGGCATCTTGCTGCAGCCGTGTTTGGTATCATGGCTGTGCTCCTTGGCCTGGACTATAGTGCAGACAGTGGTGGCTGGAACATCTGCAGCACAGAAAGAGCTCAGAACACAAAGATGGGGGAAACAGGTTCAGGAGCCTGACTGTCCTTCAAGATATTACTTTAGTCCCAGGCAAAGGAGGACCCACTGTATAACACCACTGGTAGCCATGGCCAGTGGGAGCAAGAATCCAGGAGTTCCTGGTATGGTTCAACAATTCACCTGCTTTGAACAGGGTAGACAGTGGCCCCTGGCCCCAGCTCTCCTCATCCTCACACCTCACATCACCACAGACCAAAATTCAGCCTGAGCCATGTCCATGCTGGCAGGGCCTGAGAAGCTCCATTGCTGGGAGGACAAGAGCACTATAAAACAGCTGCATGCAGGACACTGTTCCATCCGTAGCAGTGGCCCTTGAACTCAAGCAGGTCCTTAGCAAGACTACAGTGCTTGTTGGACATTTCCTCGGAGAGTCTGACCTATTTGGCGTATTAGTAAATTATTTATCTAAACACACGCTGAGAAAAACAAATCAGTATGTAATCTGCTAAGCCAACTGAGGGGCAATTGAACATTCCTGTTTACTCTAATTTCAAGTAACAGAACTGGATTTTTTTTTTTGCTAGTAACTGATGAGATGTCTCACAGAGAATTTGGGGACAAAATTATAAAAGCAGGCCTCTTGCCAGAAAAAACTACATCCATTTACGTCTCCCTATACTATGTCTTCAGGACTCTAATACCCGCCCTCATCACCAGCCAGAGGTATAGCAGAGCTGGAAATAGCAGATCTGCAGTCCTCAAGCCTGCTACCTGGAAACCACAGAAGCAAAGGCACAGCAGGCAGGAGCAGCACATTTGTGCTGCAAGGCATTCAAGGGAGCAATGAGTGAGTCTCCACTCCATGTGTGACCTCGATGGAACAACTTACAAATACTTTAGGCCCAAACTTGCTACCAGATAGAAAACCTGGGCTCATGCTCTGAGCCCGCCTGGGCCAAGACGCTCCCAGTGCGTGTGGGGTTGGCAAGAGGTATGTGTACGCTGCCAAGGTTCATCTCTTCCTGTAGGACTGCAGGCTGGCTTGTGTCATTTAATCCAGGTGTTGTGACCACCTCATCTCTCTATGTCATTTTCATGTTATTAAGCTAAAAAGTCTTCTAAGAAAACAGAAAAGCCTGCAAAGAACACTGATGAGCTAAGAGGTTGGATAAGTCCATGCACTAGACTATAAGCTGGGACTGGGAGGTGGGGGGTAAAGCATTTTGAGAAAGGTGAACATGTAACAAAATGCATGTGTTCCAACCAACTGTGCATACAACTTGGTCCGTGAGAGAGAAAAAGAAAGAAAAGGCATGACAGTCCTTGACACCTATTACTTGTTGTTAATAGCAAAAGCCACAAACACTCAACATCAAGTCTAAAAGCAATTTTAGAGCCAAGAAAATGCTAGTTGAACAACCCAGCCAGCTGAGCGACCTTTCCTCCGCTGAGGCCCTAAATGACACCACACTCTGGGGGAGGCTGAGTCTCACCTGCTCCTGCCTCCTCCACCAGAAAAGCAGCTTGAATGGAACCTGACTACGGCACAAGACACCCTTTAGAATGAAGAGGATGCTCTAAATCAAAGGAAACACGGGGAGACCATGTCGCATCGATGGGGCTACAGTAACTCTGGTGAGAAGCCTTATCCTAATAGGCAAGCAAGTGATTTCAGGGGCTGGCAATCCCACTGCAGTAGTGCAGGAGTTCCAGCATGTACTGAGGACTGGAATTCTCATAGGAGACATTCGTTAGCAAAGCCTAACGTCACCATGGCCTGGGACCCCACTCAGAGGGGCTAGAAGTTCCCAGCATTGGCCTACCCTCTGGGTCTCTGAGATCACACTTGACAGCTGTCCACAACTGAGCCTGAACCAAAAATCCAGGGGTGAAGCGTCTCTACTGTGTCTGTGTGGAATGCAGTAGACAGTCTACAGAAGCCATTTACCAATAAGGAACTATTTCCCTTATTAGATAAAAGCAGTGTCACCAGAGCCACACAGCCTACCTCTACCACTCACAGGCTGCGTGACCTTGGGCAGGTTACTTAACCTCCCGGTGACTCAGTTTCCTTACCTATGAGATGGAGACAATATCAGCACCCACCTCTCAAGATGATTGTGAGGACTAACTGGGCTAATTCACGATGCCTGGCATGGAGCAGGCCCGGCAGGTCTGCCCACATCATCACAACACCTATCTCAGGAGGCACTGCCAATAGGACAGGGGGTTGGGAGAGGATCACTGGGTCCTGTTTCTTCTCCTACAGCGTCAAAGACACAAACAGCAGACCTTCCCTGGGGGTACCCCATAAGATCTAAAAGGAATGTGATGAAACTGCTTTAAAGGTTCTCAAAGAAGCAATCCAAAAGGAGTCTGAGGTGAATGCAGAACCTGACTTGCCACCCAGTGATTTAATTCACCACCCTTTTTAAGTGTAGGCTGTAGAAAACAGGCCTGAAAATGAAAAAAAGGCAGCTCTCTTGAACCCCTCCAAACACATTACCTCTTTTTCTGGGAGCCTCTGCCCCCACTATCTCCAACCCCCAGAACCGATGGTCATGCCTGTGATCTCCTATCTGAACCTTGTTCTCACCATTCCCGCTGTATCCAGAGCCCCTCCTATCTCCTTCACCTCCAGTGTTGGGACCAAGCAGGTCTTCCTCAGGGACACTTCCCAAGGTCTCCTAGCAGAAGCCCTCATCCCTCCTCTTAAGCCTGTTCAAACGTCAGCAGCCCTACGCTGCACTGGGATGACCTACCAGGGCTCCCACAGTCTACTCCAGCTGTGAGTCCCTCAGGGACAGGGGACTAGGTCTCAGCTCTTCTTTGTCAAGGCAGCACCCAACACCACGCCTGACACCCAGGTCTTTATTTAATAGATCCATTCTACTAAGGCACACAGAGAGTCTGCTAAGTAATCCACAAACTGAACAAATGTAGTTCTTAACAGGGGCAATTTTGCCCCCCATGGAACAATGGCAATATCTGGAGATATTTTGGGGCTGTCACAATGAGGTGGCAGTGGGGGAGCTAATGGCATCCAGTGGATTGAGGCTGGAGATGCTGTTAAACATCCTACAATGCAGAGGACAGCACCCCAAACAAAGAATTACCTGGCACAAGATGTCAATGGTGTCAAGCTGAAAAACCTTGGGTTAGATGGATAACTTCTGAACAGTGATGTAAACTAAAACAGGTGTACAGACCACTTCTACATACACATGAAGAAAAGGATAACGCCTAAGGGTCATCCCCAACTCTTATGATTATTAACTATTCTCCTTAAAGTCATACAGCACCAGGGAAACAAATTCTGTAAAAACTTGAGATTACCTGAAGTCACCAACGGCCCTGGAAATCCCTTCTCACCAGTCACAGAATGGACTCATGTATGCCTCCCCTGGGGCCTGAGGAGGCTATGCCTCAGATACTAGACCCTGGTCCCAGGGTGGGCTCGCCATCCCAGCACAGCCAGGGAAACCCTTCACAAAGGCCCAGGCCAGAAAAGCAAACCTAAGATGCAACTCAAACATACATGAAAGGACTGGTAGGTCATTTCAAATTGACATACTTAATGTTATCAAGCTACAAAACAGTCTGAAGTTCCATATAATACTCTGGACATTAAGAAGAATTATTAAGAAATAAACTCAGAATTATCCCAACAGGAAAAAAGAATGAGGTGAAGTAGACAGGGAAAGAGAGTAATCAGAAGCACACCTGTGGAAAGAGAGCAGGGGAAGTGGCTGAGAACTACTGGGGCCTGAGGGATCTGGCTCACATCTCAGCTCTGCACCTTTGGACAAGGGCCCAGTGCTACCCACTTCACCTGCTCACTGTCCTTGGTTGTGAAGGGAAAACAACCAAGGCTCCTGTGCAGCACGTCAAGAGCTGAGCACAAAAGCCAGCACACTAGGGACTCAGCAAAGAACCAGCTGCAGGAATGCAGGCTCCAGTGGCCACCTCCACTACTGGCTACCACGAGACCTGGGCTGCTCAAGTCCACCTGGTGCCCACTCACAGCCCACAGGAAACTCTGCAGGTAAAACCTCAAGAAAAGAAGGAAGGAGATTATAACTTACAGCAAAGCTACCCGGTCTGGATACACGCTAACCTGGAATGAGCAATCACTGTGCTGGCTGGGTTACAATTTTTTACTACTGGTTCGTTTAGGTTTTACTACTAAAAGTTTGTTCAGGTTTTTCTGTGTGCTCTTACAGGAAAATCTGAATGAACTTTTTTGGCTAACCTGATTTCATACCGTTTAAAAGAGGGCTAAAGGTAAAGATGCTGAGTAAACAAGACAGAAAGGAAAATGTTTAACCTGATTCAGAAAACAAGTTACTTCAGCACTTGAGAGATGTTCTTAACTGAATTCTGAATGAGAACACTGTAATAACAATCAGGATTATGATACCCCCTCCCACTACAAAGGGCCCAACAGTGCCTGACACTGATCCAGCTTCCTTACACACACTCTTTCTAATCCCCACAGTCCCAGGAAAATCATCCATCCCATCTTGCTGGGGAAGAAGCCAAAGCTTCGAGATATATGTGGGCTGCTCAAGGGCAGTGAAAGTGAGTCACTCAGTCATGTCCAACTCTTTGGGACCCGGGCCAGAATACTGGAGTGGGTAGCCTTTCCCTTCTCTGGGGATCTGCCCAACCCAGGGATAGAACCCAGGTCTCCTGCATTGCAGGTGGATTCTTTACCAACTGAGCTATCAGGGAAGCCCATAAAGACAGACTAAAAGAGGAGAATTCTACAGAGAGGAGAATCCAGGGATCAAACCCAGGTCTCTTGCATTGCAGGTGGATTCTTTACCAGCTGAGCCACAAGGTTCCCTGATAGCTCAGTTGGTAAAGAATCTACCTGCAATGCAGGAGACCCCAGTTTGACTCCTGGGTTGGGAAAATCCACTGGAGAAGGGATAGACTAGCCACTCCAGGCTTCCCCTGTGGCTCAGCTGATAATGAATCTGCCTGCAATGCGGGAGATCTGGGTTCGATCCCTGGGTTAGGAAGATTCCCTGGAGAAGGGAAAGGCTAGCCATTCCAGCATTCTGGCCCAGAGAATTCCATGGAGTGTACAGTCCATGGGGTCACAAAGAGTCGGACATGACTGAGCCACTTTCACTTGTTCACTTCAAGGGCAGTATGTGGCAGAGGCAGGCATGAAAGCCAGGTCAGATGGATTCCAGAGCCAGGGATCCTGCTATTTTTAACCATTTGTAAAATTTCTTCAACAAGAAACTTCACGGAAGTACTAAAACTAATTGGAAAGGATTTTAAGCAGTTCATTAAAGCAGCAGAGGCTTGACAGGTCCCTGTAGGGCAACACGAAAAACATAAGTATTTATAAGGCTAAAAAGATGCATTTCATTACAACTCAGATTATCCCCTAATTCAGACAACTCCCTTTGGCCCTGATTTTACTCCAAATTGGTGAAGTTTCATTATAAAGGAATAGGGCTTCCCTGGTGGCTCAATGGTAAAGAATCTGCCTGTCAAGGCAGGGGACACGGGCAGGATCCCAGGTCTAGGAAGATCATACATACCTCAGAGCAACGAAGCAACAAAGCTGGTGTGCCACAACTACTGAGCCTGTGCTCTAGAGTCCAGGAGCCGAAACTATTGAGCCCATGTGTCACAACGACTGAAGCCCGTGCTCCCTAGAGTCCAGGCTCTGCAATAAGAGAAGCCATGGCAATAAGAAGCCTAAGCACCACAACCAGAGAGTAACCCTCCTTCCTGCAACTAGAGAAAAGCCCACACAGCAACACAGACTCAGCATGGCCAAAAATAATTAAATAAATTTTAAAAAGGAGCAGATCACCATTATTGATAAGTGCTACAAGATGAATCAGCATTTAGAAAACCGGAAACTTTGTAAACATAATGATCCCCCTCCAAAAGAACCCCTCATCTTTCTCCATGCTAATGTTGGCCACACTTCTTTCCCCCTTGGATACAATACCAGCCTATGACAGAATGCTCTTCCTGTGCCTTGGCTGGCACTCCGGGTGTGGAGGAAGGGGGAACAGAGCGACATTATCGAGAGCATGTTGGGTGACAGGCCCAGAAATGGCACCCTCACACGAGCTCTAGCTCCATTCCAGCCATCACTGAATTTCATTATTTTACCAGAAGTGAAGTGACCGGGGAACAGGATATTCACAAGATCTCTAAGCACTACCACCACAGAGTTAATATACTAACTGCAAAGGGGACAATGTACCCTACAAGGGAAGGAGTTAGAAACACGCCTTCTGTGCCCAGTAACTGACCTTATCACTAACCATGGGACTGCCTGATGTTATGTGTCACCTGGTGCCATGTAACATGAAGCACACAGCACTGCTCACACAGTGTTCTTGCTGTAAAGAAAAGTCATCACCATCTAATGGCTCCATCACACCAAACTCAGGAAACATAGGGGTCCAAACCGCCCAAACACCTCAATGAGGTGACATCCAGACAACTCCAGAAGATGGGGCACCATACACAATAACTGGCCAGGACTCTTCCAAAGGCAATGCCAGTAAACAACAACAGAAAACTCTATGTGTGTGTGTGTGTATGTGTGTTTGTGTGTGAGCGCACACACGCACGCATGTAGGATAGATTCTTTCAGCCTAAAAGTGACTTAAAATCATAACCAGGGACTTCACCAGTGGTCAGATGGTTAAGAATCCACCTTGCAATGCAAGGGACATGGGTTCAATCCTTGGTAAGGGAACTAAGATTCTACATGCCTTGGAGCAACTAAGCCGGCAGCCAAATAAATGAATATTAAAAAAACATAACCAGATGCAATGTGTGGACCTTGATCAGATTAGAGTTTTGCAAAACTTCAGCTATAAGAGACCTGAGACAATAGGGGAATTTTTGTGTGTTTGTGTGACTACAGACTGGATATTAGATGATCTTACAGGGTTATAAATTTTCATAGGTGTGATCATGAAACTGTGGTTATGAAGACAACTGTCCTTATTTTTATGAGACTCAACTGAAGTTTTTAGGGATAAAGTGTGATGCTGAGTGCAACTTATCTTTAAATGTATCACCCCCTTCTCCCCAAAAAGGTATAAAGAGATAAAGTAAATGTGGCAAAAGGTGAACAATTTCTGAATCTAGGTGGAGGGCAGATATGCATTCATTGTATTATGGTCTTTTCTGTATATTTGACGTTTTTTAAGATAAATATTGGAAAGAGGTGGGGAGGGGTGATCCCAGAAAAGGCTGTCCCAACATGCATATATCTGTATAGAACACAAAGGGGGGCCAGCTCACTGCTTACAAAACGGCAGGGATTCTTATATGAGATCAAGATTTCAAAGCTGGGTAGACTAGTCTGTGATGTTACTTTGGACCTCAGGAAAAAAAGCTATCATTTCTCAATTCCAGAAGTGTCCTCATAAAACACTGACACCTTCTCCTAACTGGCTAGTGCCCAAACCTGTCACATGAAAATAGGCAGGTAGGTTTATCCAAACTCTATAAATGCTTTTGTTAAAAGGGCAATCCTGTCCTTTTCCAATTCTGACACTTCAGCCAGGATTTTGATGGTGCACGGTGAAGGAGGCTTAAGTGTGCTTTGCATTTACAGATCCTGAGAGTAAATAACCCTAGTGCCAACATACACATTGGTCAATAATGACCTTCGGCTGATGGCTGGGCCACTCGCTTGGGCTGGAACACACAGGGCAGCCCCAGAACTGCTCAGCTCTGCTCTACTGTGACTTAATTAAATCACAGACCATACATAAAGTCACCAAAACAAGAGGAACTGCTTGGCAGGTAGAGCATGGCAAAGGTTCCTTGTTTAAAGTAATTCCTTCTACTTCTACTCCCAGTGCATTTCAGAAACACTTCAGAAAACCCAGAGGGGTTAAGGCCCTTTAAAAGCTTGTCTCTGAGTTTGTTGGGCTTTCCTTGCACACAGAAAGTACCTTAGCTGAAGCTTCTGCTCACCACCTGAACAAGGGGATGCTGACACTGGCACACGCCTGTGGACGGTGGCTTGTATGTTTATGTAGCTTAAAGAATCAGCTATATATATCAACTATCACATCAACTTCCCAACTGCCTGGCCTGAAACGTCTGAAAAGCCCTACACAGTGAGCCAAGTATCAGGATGAGAAATCCTGATGAGAATCAAAATCTTCTCCTGAGATATAAGATGGTGTTCCTTCAGGTAAAAAACACAGCCAGTTGTAAACGGAGAAAAAAAAGTGATTTTGGGGGATAGGAAAAGAAACACAGAAACAGTGGTTTGAGGGTTCACTGAAATCAGGATATGAAGGGATTGAAAATGTTACAGCAAGGCAACTAGAGACTGAAAAGGAGAGAAAACGTAGCAAACATATACAGTCCAAGATTTGCTGTAAAATTTATGAAGGCCAGGCAACCATACTGTATGTAGCCTGTCTAGCAGAGAAATGGGTCCATCCTATTGAACAAAGCTGGTCCAACAGGAAAACAGAATAGCACCAGCCCTCAAAATTGGGAAGCTGTCAGAAGTGTCTCAGTTCACCACACAGGAGGAAAGCACCAGAAGGAAAATGACTGGAACTCCAAAGAGGACAGGGGCTGTTAGTTTTGACTGCTCAGGAGAGATGACTGGTATTAAAATATGCTTGGGGACTTCCTGGGTGGTCCAGTAGCTGCAACTCCGCCCTTCCACTACACAGGGCACAGGTTTCATCCCTGTTCAGGTAACTAGGATCCCACATGCTGAATTGGTGCTCCCTTTCCCTCCAAAAAAGAGAGATGAAATATGCTTGAAGAAACTAATAATGAAATTGATAAAGAATGAAGTGGCCTCATCTCAACAAACCCAGACCCCCCTCAAAGGGTTACAATATGAGCAGTCTTGGTGTGGGAGCCTGGCATTCCTGACAGCAGCTGTGCCAGATTGAGGAACAGGTCCTGTGACCAGGAAGACAGCCAAACGCAAGCAGGAGAACCTCCTTGAGATCATCTCTTTCCCCTTCCTTTTCTCCAGCAAAGTTCATTTCAAAATGTAAAGCAGCTTCTAAATGACTTCTCCACTTCCCAGCTCTGCAAAATGGAAAAGCCCTACAGTTCTATTTCAATAGAACCAATAAGTTTAAGAGAGAAGTACTTCCCTGGACTGATCCAGGTCAGTGGGACTCTCCTGGCCTGCCGTCTGTTTCTAGGTGCAGGGAAAAAGGTTCACGATTCATGTCCATGCCTGTGTCCAGAGCAGTCACAGCTCGAGCCTTTCCAACTCTTCTCCCCATCACCCCTACTCATTGTCCCAAGACCTTCTACCCACTGCCACAAAGTTCCTCCATGTCTAGCTTACACTGAGCAAAAAAAAACCCTACTTCTAGTCCTGCCTTTGCATTCAGAATATACCAACCACAGTGAGATTTGCACTTGTGCTCACACTGTAGATTAAGTATAGGAGTGTTGGTGTTCCTGAAGACTCATAGGGCCAGCACTGTCACTCTGAACTTTCAACCTGGCACACTTCTCAGCTGTGAGCAACTCTGCCCTGTCATAATCACATTTCCCTCTCTGAATTACAAGTATCAAACCCCAGGGAATAAGCGGGGCCATCAGCATCAATTAAACCTGTGAAAACAGCCAAGGCTATGCTAAGAAATCTTAGGTTAGGCTACAAACCTAAGCCTGGAGTTCCTTTAGATAGAAAAGAAGTCCAGCTGGAGGAGAGAGATGTGGGGAGAGGAGCGCAGACCCACACACAAAGTCTGGAACACACACGCATACAGTTCATTCACTCAAGTCAGCAGCTGATTTTGGCTAAGTCGTCACATATTATTACTGTGGGAACAAGTGGGTATTTGTTCTGTGGGAAAATATAGCAAGGCATCTAGAGACTGAAAAGGAGAGAAAATGTAGCAAACATACATAGTCCAGGACTTGCTGCTAGATTTATGAAGGTCAGGCAATCAGAAGAAAAGCAGTGTTCAAGAACAGCCTCTTCAGGGTTACTTAAAGCCTGCAAGAATTCACCCAAATAAGGAAGGCCTGCATCATAAACAAGCAAAGCTGCAAGTCCAGCAACTGGACTCTACAAGACACACGGCTGCAGGCTCCTTCCCAGATGCTAAGGAGCATAGTTTCTGCAGGAACGTCCCATTCTGCCCACGTGAGTACAATGGGGAAGTTTTGAGAAGTCATTCTGGAATTAATACCTCTGTAAAAAATAGTTATAACCCTTCCCTTCCCTGAAATGCAATCACAGGGGAACCAAGCCTCCTCTCACTTTAATAAAAGGAAGGATGTGCACTAAGGAAACATAAGCCATCACCAGTGGTACACATGACAAGTTGGAACTTCTGGTTTTCCAGAGGGCCTATCTGGGGCTTTCTTCCCCATAATGAAACTCTCCAGGAAGGGCCCCTCATGATTCAGCATAGAAACTCTAAGACCTCCTCAGACCCTCTGAGTCTGCTTCTCTATTTAGTTTCTGAAGCTGCCCAAGTCTCACAGAAGGGAAGAATACTTGAAATATAAACAAAAGTGGGCTGGGAAAGGAAACAGCCAGGGGAGACTTGAGATGCAACTTGATTAGGAAAGCTTGGGACAGAGATGGAAGAGGTGAGCCCGTTTGGGAAAAGGAGAGGAAAAAAGGAGATGCGGAGAAGAAAGCAGTCTGGGTGGGTCTTGCTCCGAACAAAACAGAAAATTAGGCTGAGGGAGAAGGGGAGACGGGGTAGGCAGTACTGGGAACGGAACGCACAACCTAACAAGTCCGGTATTGCAAGGTGACAGGATAGGATTTACATGCAAACGGGCGATAGTAAATCCTGACGTAAAGGTGGAGAAAAAACAAAAACTCAGTATCAGACCGGGGGATACAGATTCAAAGACTGAAGAGGAGGCTAAGAAGAGACTTAAGAGGGGGCTGAAAGGAATATGCCACCTGCGGGTCATGGCCGTAGGCTGTCAAGTGAAGCAGCTTTAATTCGCGATGATACGGTTGCGAGGGGACATCTCAGAAGACAGTCGTGCGTGGTGTGAAGAGAGGAGCAGGGGTGACCCCTGACTGGAGGCTGACGCGATACGGTGAGGAACTCAGGACCCTGGGTCTGGGGCCAGAGCTCCCCGTTGTCTCGGAATGCCCAGCCTGGGCTCGCGCGAGTAAGGAACCTTCGTCAAAGGGCCCAAGGCCTCAACTCCTCAGACAGGAGGGTCCCTGAGGCCGGTGGGCCAGAAGCTTGAGGCGCAAGGCCTCAGGAAGGGCGGGGGTCCCAGACTCACGCATCAACGTGCTGAAGGCCACGACGCCGAGCAGCCCCTGCAGGAAGATGCCGAAACTGTGCATGAGCGCGCCGCTCTCGCAGCGGCCCGCTCCGGACGCAACTGTGGAGGGCGGCCCTCCCGGCAGTGAGTGGCTCGAGTTCCCGGCAGGGCCCTGCATAGCGGGCCTGGCGAGGGGCGCTGGGCGCCGCCGCCCGCCCGCCCGCCGGGCCTCCCAACCTGCTGGGGCCGCGCCACAGAGCCCAGAGCCCGAAGTCCGAGCCGGGAGCCGGTACCTCAGCCCGGCGACCGACTCAGCGCCGCGCGTAACGCGACGTCTGAGACCGCAGCTCCTGATTGGCCACACTCGGCGTGGAGGCGGGCCTTGGCCGCGCCCGCTCTCCCTCTCGAGGGGCGGGGCTCCGGCCGGCGAGGGGGCGGTGTCTTGGGTCCCCACCACAAGTAGGACAGACCCAGGTGAGGCGGGGTGCTCAAACCCGGTTGAGAATCCCGTCCTGGACCCCGAGCTCCTGGTCCTGAGGGCAGGAGCACGGAAGATCTGTCTAAAATCTTTTTCCCTCCAAGATAAACCCCTCACCCCTGAAGAATTTATGAAAAAATAGTTCTGAATTCCTCCCTCAGATTCCGATTCAGTTGTTCCGAGAAGTAGCCAATAATCTACATTTCGGCAAGCAGCCTGGATTATTCTGAGGCAGGTCGTTGAGGAAACTGATCATATTCCTCTCAACCCAGACTTTCGGCGTCCTACCTTCCTTGTTAGTACCAATATACTGGCCAAAGGTTAATCTTTTAAGAATTTTTTTTTTTGGTGGGGGGTGTGGGCTGTTTTTAAAGTCTTTATTTAATGTTTTACAATATTGCTTGTTTTATATTTTGGGCTTTTGGCCAGGAGGCATGTGGTATCTCAGCTCCCCAACCAAGGATGGAACCTGCACCCCCTACATTGGAAGGTGAAGTGTTAACCACTGGAGAGCCAGGGAAGTCCCCAAGAGGCAAAGCTTAAATTTATCAGTCAGGCCCCAATCCCATTTTTCCCCCATAAATGTAATTTACATAGTCACTTTCAATCCAACTGCCTTCATTAAAAAATATATGAGGTATATACTGTAAACATGTGAATATATCCCCATCTTGTTAATTTTCAACGTGATTCATAAAAGAAAACCAGGTGCTGGTATTTTCAGTCTCCAGAGCCTCCCTCCACATAAACACATTTATTCCCATTCAACTCTGACTCCTTGGAACTTGCTCTCTTTCTCAACTAGGACCTCTAGTCCCCATTCTGTCATCTACCCTCTCAGTCGCCTCTGGCTTTTTTCCAGATGCGTCTTGGTGCTCTCGGGTCCCTGACCAGGATTGCACCCACTTAATGGCAATGTACACAGTATTATTCCAGTAGACATTGGGGTACATTTGTTTAACAATAAAAATCAAATATAGGGAAACTTTCCCTTAAGATAGCCATCAAGAAATTTCAATTAAAAAAAATCCAATTACATAAAACGTTAAATGCTATTCAAAAGCTTTCTTGGTTAATAGGAATACTAACTTGATTATCTGGGGAACACAAATGCTAATTGGTTACTTAGAGGCAATTCTCCAGCCCTTCTCTTAAAAAATGTACTTCCTCACCTCTGTGCCTATACACAGCATTCTAGCTGCATGGAATACAGTTTCCTTTTCCCTGTGTCATGAACTGCTACCCATGCCTCGGGCATCCAGATTACTTTGTGTGTGCTGGCTGCTCCACTGGAACTTTTCAGACTGCTAAATTTTTAGCAGTCTAGACTGCTAGATGACTGTACACACCTCTCTCTTCCAGCTGAGTGTGAGCCTGCTGAGGGCAGGAACTGATTTTTATTCACACTTTTGAATCCAACATAGTGCCTGGCACACAGAGCATGCAACAAAATGGTTTTTAAATTAAACTGATTTTTAATTTATAAAATTTAAAACTCTCCACAAGTCTTGACCATGGGAAAATACAGAAAATCAGGTTAAGAAAATAAACAGGTAAGGAAAAATTGCATTACCGTTGTCTTAAATCTAAGAAGGTCCCTTATGGGTATGCTCAACAGTTACAGTTCATGTTTAGAGAAAACCAAACAGTAGGATGTGTACTTAAAGCAGAAGAGACAGTAGTTGGGCATACGGAGATTACTGATTGCTTGAAGACACAGCTCAAGGAAAATTGCACATAGAGCTGAAAAAATGCATTTTTTGACAAAGCAGTGCTCTGCACATCCAGATGTGGAGGAGTCCTAAGGCCAGGTGCTGCTGTACCAAGGCAAAAGTAAAGAACAACAAACAGTCTTCAGAGATCAGGAGTAGAGTCCCCAGTGATGGGAGCAAGCTCTGCTCTCCCTACCTTTTCTGAATTGCCATTAAAAAGCACCCAAATCCAGAGGGGGAAAAAAGGATCAGACGGCAGGAGAGATGGGGAGAATTCTGGAAAGGTTAATTTTATTGAAGCACGAACTTTCTCCTCCATTCAGAGATGATTCTCTGAGGTCCCACTGGAAAGTTCTGAAGAATTTACTCTGGTCAAGATGCCTTCCTTGCTGTCAAAGGAAGTTAAATATATACCTTAAGACCTGTTTTAATTTTCTGACAACCACTTAAAACTGTCGTAATATACCACACATTTATATACACTCTTATTCACAAACCAAAAAAAAAAAAAAAAACCACTGCACAAAATATTCATCCAAAATAGTTATTTCTTAATCCCTTGAAGTTATACCATCAAATTTGATGGGAGTTATTTTAATAGATATTCTTCTGCATATTTCTTCTTAAGTGTACTTTATCCTCAATGCATAAGTTTTAAATTTAAGAGAAAAACAGCAAGCAGGAAGGATACAATGCAATATGCATTTCATTTTGTTCCAAACAAGCAGCTTAAAAAAAAGAAGGAAAAAAAAAGGACAACATCCATTAAACAAAGTGCATCAATTCCAATGAGTTAGAGTTAGAAAGAGGCCTAAGGACAGTGCTGGAACCAGCCAGAAGTCCCATCCTGGCAGGCCTCTGATTGTCTTCAGAGAATATTCAACCAAAAAAAAAAAAAAAAAAGTATAATAAGAGAAAAAGAAACAAGCACTTTAAAATCTCAAGAGAAACATTCAAAGTCTACTTCCCTAGAGATTTCTTGCAAAAGAAGCTAAGGAACTGCCCAGTTTTAACTCTGTCTTAACTCTGTTATCTTCCTCAGTCATCTGCTTTGTGACTGGATTTGCCCCAAGAGCTTACCCTCATTTTTCCAACACTATTTGCCCACATCCATTCTGCCTAGCTAGACATAGTTAGATTAACTGAAACATATAGTAACCCTTAGGAATGAGTTCCCACACATCCTGTGAACAGGCACACCTATCAGCAATGGTATTATAGCTTCATCTCACTAGCCAGTATCATCCCCTTTGCCTCTCGAGAGCTCTGGGTCCCGGTTTTGCTGCTGGAGTTAAAGACGTGTCCAACAAGGCTGTGGCTTGTTTCCCTTTGAAGACAGTCCTTTGTGACAGGTTCTGGCACCAGGACAGACCCAAAAGGTATGTCAAGTCAAAAGAGACATATTGGAATGGAGTTTTAAGCCCTACTTCTCCATTTCTCCAACCTCTACTCCTGGTTTTGCTGGTTCTTGCAAAAGTCTTAAGACTTCTGAAACAGGAGAATGAAGAAAATCAATCTCCAGTGCACTTAGGGCCCATCAGCATCTATACCTTTACCCCTAAGGCCCCCCTTAGAAACAGAACTACCTGTGAAACCTGAAACAGGTACAGAGGAAATCCTAGGCAAACAGGCTTGGAACCAGATCCATTTGGACTGGGCTGGACTTTAGAACTCTTCTTCCAAAACTCCAAGTCCATAAGTGGCTCATTTAGATAAATTTAAATGTCTAAAGTTTGCACATCCTCACACAATGGGAGAGACTCATCAAAATTCACTAGCAAAACACTGTAAAGTGAATAAAATCAAGGAAGAATTACACTTGCATGAAAGTGATTGATTTCTTTTCCGTTTTGCAGGAGCCTCTGTCCTACAGGGTTTATGAGCCAGCATCATGACTATGACATGGTTACTTACACTGGACCCAAAGACATTCAAATTTTTAAAGGGGTACACAGTCCCCATGAATATTTATACTTCATTTGTTAGTGCTGCCTTCTCCATCTTCAAAAGGCCAACTGATAACATTGAACACTTTTGAACTTCCCCACATATATACAACCACACGAAATCCCCAATCTACACCACTAAAGTTCAAACCTGGTGTGTGTTTCCACTGTTGAGGCTATGCTCCTAACAACTCTCTTAGAGCATCTGTGGGCATCAGTCAAACCAGCACAAGGTGTCTTACGGCCAAGTCTTTGGTGATAGGTGCCAAGTAGATGTAAGTGCCTGTGATAGTTTTCCCAATGTCCCCATTTAGTTAAATCTCACCTACAGTTCCCTGATGATCTATGTGTGCCCCAGAGATACTTTTTGGCTTGAGGGAGGAGATGGTTCTGAATACTATCTAACCTGAGCCGCCCTCCTAAAGCTTTCACTCTGTATTCAGGTGCTGTATTATTGACAACTGGGATAAGAGAACAAGTGAAACGTATTCAAGTCCTCAGGAGGCTTTGGCCCAATGCCATCTCTCTCACAGTTAGAATAATTTTGCTTTCAGGAGAAGAAATATATAAACATCAAGTTCTGAACTGGTATTCCATGTCTGCCTCTATCATAATTCAATAAATATTTACCCAAGAAGCCTAACTCTTCCAAAGGTTGGTAACTACCCTTTTCTGACCTCATATATGCTGGGTGCCACCTACATCACTAAAGAAAGGCAGACAGGACAAAAGTGCCCCCCCCCCATTAGTGCATTTCCTGCATTAGCCACCTCAATTCTGCTTCAACTGAGAGAGATGGAGGTAGGTAGTTTACAAATAAAAAATAGCATGAGTTCCCAGAAGCCCACAAAATAAACTCAAAATGTCATAGCAAATCTTCACGGGCAGTAAAAGGTTTCCCTAACACACCGACACTATAATAAGAGGTCTGTGTTGGTTAAACAACTTCAAAGTTCCGAAGTATGATATAATCCATTCACCTGTTTCCGAGCTTGTCAACTCAGGATCAAAAATTGATGCTGGAAAACTTTCTGACTTTAGGGAGGCTATGGAGCCAGCTGAAGGTGAAGTTTAGACAAATGCAGTCCCTCATAATGTACCTCTCAGAAATTTAAGAGGTTGGTATCTTTAAAAAACAAAGTTCACATACCTATGGGCAACATACAAACATTTTAGCCAACATGATGAGCTATTATCAGGTTTAACATGTTTTAGAATCTAAAGAATCAGACCATCACTGCTGTCCAGTCCAGCCCCAGCAACACTGAGGCAAATGGAGTTTAATTTTATACTTTAAAAGCCCCTTTATACTTTGAAGTGAAAGTCACTCAGTCATGTCTGACTCTTTGCCACCCCATGGACCAGTTCATGGAATTCTCCCAGACAGAATACTGGAGTGGGTTGCCTTTTCCTTCTCAAGGGGATCTTCCCAACCCAGGGATCGAACCCAGGTCTCCCACATCGCGGGCAGATTCTTTACCAGCTGAGCCACAAGGGAAGCCCAAGAATACTGGAGTGGGTAGTCTATCCCTTGTCCAGCGGATCTTTCCAACCCAGGAATTGAACTGGAATCTCCTGCATTGCAGGCGATTCTTTACCAACTGAGCTATCAGGGAAGCTTTCCCTACTTTAAAATTCCCAAATAATTATCCTCTCTTATGTAATATCTGGGAGAAAGGGCTGGGGGTATATCATGCTTCTTTACTATAGTTGCCTGGTAAACTATTATCTTGGTATGAGAATTCAAAACAATATTAAGGGAAACCCTACTGACTTGTCCAGCTCAGAGTTAGCTTCTCTCTAGGAGAAAGCTGAGCTTGATTAATCATGGTGTAAACAGACAAACTGGCTAGGGCTTGACTCTGATCAGAGACTGTACTTAGGTCCGTGCATTTCATCTTTCAGGGGCTCTGCCCTCTCACTTGTGAAGGGAGGTGTTTTAAATTCCATGGTTTCTGAAAGGTCAAAAGAGACATAATATATTCATTGTTACATTTGGTAAATTCTCTCTTAGAAAATAAATACCACTTTCCTAAATAAGACAACAATGTTAATCAATTCCACACTTTTCTGTTCCACTGATCTACTTCAAGGAACTCCTTGTCCTAGTGTGTTGACTACTGAGCTCTCAGAAAACATTATTATGAACCTGCTCCCCAAACTTAATTGTTCCCAAGCATCCTACATATGCTTATTTTGCATTGGCACAGAATCAATCAAAACTTTAAAAACGGAACCTCCCAATACATTCAAATGATTAATTTTACTTAAATCTTCTTCCCAGGTATATATCTGGTAGTAACCTAAGCAAAGAGTCTATGCTTTAATATAGGGTTTGGTTGGAGGGCTTGAACTAAAGTGGTTCATAAATTATCCAATAAAGAGAAGAGTCAGACTACAAAATGTTTGCTAAGGTCCAAAAAAAAAAACGGTGGAACAGCAGGGAAGAAAAGGAAAAAAATCACCATCAGTTTAAATCTGCAATAAAATTACCTTATATTTGTATAGTTGTTTAGAATTTATCCAGTTTGTAGTTTTAAAACATTTTTAAATCTTGAAGAGGAATGATTAGGTTATAAATTTGTAGGTAACTAGGATAATTTTAAAAAAAATTCAGCAAAACAAACCATTTAAAAGAAGCAACCAATGTATGTATCTTTCCTCATTCCTCATGGCAGAAATAGTACAGTAAATGCTATTCTTCTATAACAGCCAACAGCCAGTGCAATCATAAGTGAAAATTTGTCTGTTTAATGTCAAGTTGAGCTGGGTCAAAAGAAACAGTTATAAGGAAACTGAACTTTTGAGTGGGAACTGACTGTAGAATACATTCAATTTAAAGGTTCAATCAAAGAAAGTGTAAACGTGACTAGTCAAAGATGTTTCTAGAATCCTTAACCATCTCTCAATCTTTATCCGGCCACTAAGGACATATTATAACAGAAACTTGACGCTCTGCATCACTCTCCCTCCCCGCCCCCCGCCCCGGCAAAACGTATTTTCTCTTTTGTGTTTCTATACTACCTGTCTAGAGACACTGAGAAAAATGGGGAAATGGGCTTTACTGTGGGTCCAGGAAACACCTACTGATTTTTATCCAAAGGAAGGCCTCTCAAAATGAGAGTTGGACAAACAACTGTAGGGAAAAATAAACACAAAATAAAAGCTATGGAAGTCCCTCTGAGAACTAGTGGGGAACAGAGCGATTCAACTTAAAACAGCAACAGTCTTTGAGATATTACTTGAAACAGGCAGCCCAACTGAAGTTAGGATGGAAAACAATGACAGTAGAGTTCTTAGATCAGTCAGTTAAGGAATTGGTGTAAGTGCCACACATTATTCTTAAGAAAGAAAACAGTGTCTTTTCCTCCAACTTCTGTCAGTTTTAGTGTTCATGTAGCTTAAAAATGGCATCATTAAAAAAACCTCAGACGTGGCTACAAGCTCAATTATCAACAGAGGTAGTAAACAAAGGAACTCCTAAGAATAGATTTTAAAATGGATCAAAGTGTGACTGTACATTCAAAACCCTAGAGCCATATAATCATCCCCAAAATGAACTGTTTTAATTTAAAAAAGCTTTAAAACACATGACAATGAAGCACTGTTGTGCCTGAGGCACAGTCCCAAATCAGTGCTGACTTAAAGCTATGTCCTCTCTTCCCAAGAAAGAGAAAGCAGAGAACAAAGTTCCGTCTACAATGGGAAGGAACAGAGAGAACAAAAAGAAAATCAAAAGGGTGCTTGCCAGCAGCCTCGATTATTCTTCGTTTCCAGGCCACACCAGTGGAAATGCTTATTCTTCTTATATGAGTCTTTTCTTCACAATCTTTAGTTTTTTAAAAACTGCAATCTGATGAACAAGAAATGCCCACATTTTCACTGGCGGGAGAGTCACTTTTGTGCAGTTTTTGCTTCCTCGGTGTGGGTCCTCCTTCCCTGAAAGTGCAAAGAGAGCAAGCCGACACCTGCAGAGCCCAGAGCCCTGGGACTATTTCAGCTCCACCTGTAGAGCAGGGCGAAGGATTTGCTGCATTTGTGCTTCAAAGATACAGCCTACTTTGGTTGTCCTTCTCAGTTGGCAAACTGTTCATAAAAAGCAAACTTGATCCTTTCTATGTGATGGCAAAGTTTGATAGCAGGGCCCAGTTTTAAGTCCATGCACTCTTGAACAGTGGGAAGAGTAAGGAGCAATAGGGCCTGCCCATCAATTTCCTGTTAAAGCATAAAATACAAATTATCTGTGATGTGCACATGAATGGCAGCTCAACCATGACAGCCCTGGTTCACTTCGTTTTGCCAAAATCAGGGTCCCTGTGCTTTTCATTACTTTTTCTCCTTAAAATAAATACCACACATTTCCTTTTAAATACCTCTCATGGTCCTCTAGCCTGGTAGGCTGCAGTCCTTGGGGTCGCTAAGAGTCAGACACAACTGAGCGACTTCACTTTCCCTTTTCACTTTCATGCACTGGAGAAGGAAATGGCAACCCACTCCAGTGTTCTTGCCTGGAGACTCCCAGGGACGGCGGAGCCTGGTGGGCTGCCGTCTCTGGGGTCGCACAGAGTCGGACACGACTGACGCGACTGAGCAGCAGCAGCAGCAGCAGCATGGTCCTCTATACTAATGAATCTCCAGAATGAATAATAAGAGTTTTACCACAGGTAAGAATCTATTCTGTTCTGCAGAAATCCAGTAAACTAACTAGCCTTATAATTGACAACTAAATGTGTCAAAAGAATCATCTTTTTAGAGGAACTTTCCTAAATCTGAAAGAAAATATTACCTGTAAACTACAATGTTTTCCGCTCTGTAATTCATAAAAGCCTGAGAAGATGTTCAGTTGTGAATCTCCTCAATTATCAAAACAAAATTTATTTCACTGTTTAAGGTCACAGACTATTTCTGTTAGATCCTAACATATTATAGATGTTAATTACTTTTTTTTCTTTCTAAAATTTTTTATTTTAATTGGAAGATAATAACTTTGTAACATTATGATAGTTTTTGCCAGACATCAACATGAATCAGCCATAGGCATATCTGTATCCCCTTCCTCCTGAACACCCCTCCCACCCCCCTTCCCACCCCATCCCTCCAGGTTGTTATAGATGTTAATTATTTTTTAAAACAAGCAAATCATTATTTTGGCATAAGAGGATAATTAAGTATAGCATGTTTGATTTTAAGTTATTTAGTGGAGAATGCAAACAAACTCTTAGGATAAATAAGAATGCAGTAATAATCTGCTTCAACTGTGAAGAAAGTCAGATAAATAACTTTTTATCATGTTTCTACTCCTAAACAGTCCCTTGGACCTCAAGGAGATCCAACCAGTCCATCCTAAAGGAGATCAGTCCTGAGTGTTCATTGGAAGGACTGATGTTGAAGCTGAAACTCCAATACTTTGGCCACCTCATGCGAAGAGTTGACTCATTGGAAAAGACTCTAATGCTGGGAAGGATTGGGGGCAGGAGGAGAAGGGGACGACGGAGGATGAGATGGCTGGATGGCATCACCGACTCGATGGACCTGGGTTTGGGTGGACTCTGGGAGTTGATGATGGACAGGGAGGCCTGGAGTGCTATAGTTCATGGGGTCGCAAAGAGTCGGACACGACTGAGCGACTGAACTGAACTGAACTCCTAAACAGGGAAATCATTTTTTTATTTTTGGATAGAAATATTTTTTGTAAGACTTGTAAATAAATTGCTACTGCTATTATATCCATAGTCCTTTGCTAAAGAGACGCATTACTAAAAACTAAAGGTCTCTGTGATACCTGGTCTAGGAATATTCTTGCTAACGGAGCACAGTCTGTGGATCGGATGAATCGCACAACGTCCGCCACACTCCACTTCAGGGGGTTACTGTCCAGGTGAAGCCTTTCAGCAGCTTCAATCGTTATTTCCTTCATTCCCCACAACAAAAGCAAAACAAATGGTGTTAGAGCTACTTCATTCTAACAGAGTCTCTACAGAAAGTCATAACCCTTTAAAAGGCAGAATTCAAAGTGCTTTTAGGACATGATTTCTCCCAGCAAATATACAAATTCACACACATTAGGTACTGAGAAACTGTTTGTCTTTTATAATAAGAAATATCAATGGACAAGAATGTATCTCGAAGTTTCAATACAAATAATGTGGATAATTTAACAGCGGAAATAGTTTTAAAATCTCCCATTTGTTCCTTGGTTTATTTTAGCTCACACTCTGTCAGGGTGCAGAAGTGAATGGGCTGGTTATTTCCAATAAGAGAAGGCTTAAATTAAATTATCAGGAGAAATCATTTTTAACCAGTTGTGTTCACAACTATATTTAAAAAGCGATCGAAGTTTAAAACACTAACTTCCATTCTCATAATGTATGTATTTGTATATAATATGCATATATGAATCTACCAACAAAATGGTTTAATAGGTACCAAAAAGATAAATACTAAAAAAAAAAGATAGATACTTTATTTCTACAAAATCATATATATCATGAAAAATATCAAAAAGACAGTTTTCCCTAAACTAAACTACCAATAGACTACTAATAAACTACCAATGAAACTTTTGTAACTTAAAATAAGCTGCTATTCTGAGAGACTTTCCTCCTGATAAGGATTATTATTATTTGATTTCCAAATACTCCTTGAAATGCAAGTAAATCTGGACTTGGGATCTTTAAGAAAGACAGGAAATTCAACTGACGCCATATTGAAATAAGTATAATGCCAATATCATTCACCATTAGATTGTTGAGGGAAATTGTCAAGAGAGAAAAAAGAACACTGTAGTTTTAAAATGGGTACCTTTGGTGAAGGAGGTTTATTCTCATCATCAGAAAATGAAAAAGTGCGAAGTTCTCTTTTTCTTCTCTGTCTGTCTGGAGGCAGTGATGTGGATATCTCACTTTGGGTTGGGGAGGAGGAGCATGACTTTTTTTCTGACATTTCTGACTCTTCCTGGAGCTCATCCTGCTGCTCAGATGTACTGCCTTCACTTAGGGAATCATCATCCCCTTCATCTGGGTCCTCCTCATCTTCACCCCCACTTCCCTAGAGGATAAGGGGAGACGTGTCACTGAAATTCCAGACAATCAGTTCCTGGACCACAAAACCATCTTCCATTGGCCAGAGATTCAAATTTAAAAAAGACGTGCAGTTATTTTTTCTGTTTGAATTGTAAAGCAGGGATCTCTTGGCTTTAAGACATTTACTGGTAGATCACAGGTCTCGTACCTGGGGAGAGCCTGCTGGTGTATTATCAACAGACGCAGAGGTGCGTTTCTTCTTATGAACAAAAACATTTTTTCGCCTCTTTCTCCTCTTACTCGCTTTTTTCAGGGCACATGCTAAGTTACTATGCCCACCAGGTGGTCTCCCAATTCTTTTGTTTTTCTTCTTTCCATAGTAGTGTGCTAAATGTGTACGACAAAGAAAAATGAAGTAGTTTCATTATTTTTGTGTACCTCAAACCACAAGAGATTCCACTATCATAACACAAAATGGATACAGTGTATTTAAGGTTAAATTCCATATAATGGAATAATCTTAACTGTGTAGATTCTGAATGTTTAGTTCGATTAGTAACTGTCAAATACATAAATCTAGATAATCCTATCAAGATATAAAATATCCCCATCAATGGAGAAAGTCCCCAGTGTCACTCCCTCATCAGTCCCCCTCACCAGAAGTAACCATTATTCTAATTTCCCTTACTATAGGTTATTTTTGCCTCATCTAAGGAATCATTCAGTAAGTACTTTTTCCAACAAGGCTCCTTTTCACTCAGCAGAATGTTTTTGAGTTTCATCCATGTTGTATGTGTTACTCATATTGATGAGTAACATGCTATTGTATGAATGTACTGGCTTATCTATTCTCCTGCTGACAGGCACCTGGCTGTTTCCAAGTTTTGGCAATTATTAAGCTGCAGTGAACATTCTTGTACAAGGCTTTTAGTGGGCATGTTTTCATTTTCCTTGGGTCAACACCTAGGAATGGAATTGCTGGATCATATGGTAGACACAGGATTACCTTTAAAGAAACTGCCAAAGGCTCAAATCGGTGCACTTCAAATATGTGCTTATATGAACAGTACATTTCACTTAGCTCTTAATCATTGCAATCTGCCTAACTAAGTGTTGAATCTGACACAATAGTAATAAGCTAGACAAACCTTGCTCTTAAGAAGTTTACATTCCAGTAAATGTAAGTGGAAACAAGAAGGTGAGACTCTCATATGATTTTGTGATTCATATACTGATTAGAAAACCTGTCATGCTAAATATGGACCTTGGATAAGCATCACCAGCATCTGGGAAATGTAGACACTTAGGCCCCAGATACACCCTGAAGAATCAGAACCTCCATTTCAACAAGATCCTTAGGTGATTTGCCCACACGATAAAATTGAAGATGCACAAAATTAGTGTGTCTTAAAAGAAATCTTCAAGATTAACAGGGTAAAATCCACCTCTATATTAATTCTCCTAAGTATACAAGGGCTTGTAGGATTTAAGGAAAAGAAGGATCAGAATTTTGTCTCTGGGTAACAATGCCTTGACAAGACTCCAAATTAAGATCTTTATTTTGTGGACCTCCCTGGTGGTCCAGTGGCTAAGACTCAGAGCTCCCAATGCAGGGGCCCTGGGTTCAATCCCTGATCAGAGAACTAGATCCCACATGCTACAACTAAAGATCCTGTGTGCCACAACTAAGATCCCATGAAGCAAAATAAATATTAAAAATTTTTCATTCTGTATGATTTTTTCTTTTCACAGCTTCACAAGGGAAAAGATAAGCAATGAGAGGTAGCAGGTGTTGTTACAACACGCTCCTGCCTCTTCCTTTGAAGTCTGCAGAGTTGGGCTGCTTCCTTCAGGTTGTTACCTGTCAGGAAGTCTTCCTTGGCCACCTGTATCAACAGCATCCCAACTAACTGTTATCATTCCTCACTCTCCTACTTTGCTTCATTTTTCTCCACAGTAATTCTGTTTTTTTCACTTGTTTACTATCTGTCTCCCACATTAAGACGTAAACTCAATGAGAAGGAATTTTTTTCTTTACATTTGTATCCCAGTGCTTCAACAGTAGTGGCACACAGTGGACACATAAATACTTGCAGACTGTATAAAAGGATTATATATCCTATTAGAGGCAAAAGCTAACTTATATACTGTTTGTATATAAAAGTTAGCAAACTAGGGCCCATAGTCCACATGTGGCCATGCCTTTAAAAGCGTTCTTTTAAAAAATGAAAATAAAACAGATAAAGAATATGGAAAAGCATATTCTCCCCCACATCCATGCCACACAGAGTCTTTGTCCAGCTTCAGCTCCCAAAACACAATTAAGTTTACAGGCTTCACTGATCAGTAAAGTGAGGACCTGAGCCCCATTTTTAAAGCAGAAATTTGGGTTGGGAAGGAGACAAGTAGAACATTAGAACCTTGTAACCTAGGTGATTTAAGTCTAGTCATATTAAAATATGAAAAATATGATTTATAGCCTAAAATATTATCTGGCCCTTTGTACAGAAAATTTGTGTCCTTCAGCTATATCTGAATATCTGCAAAATTAAAAGTTTGCAGGAGATGAGTTATGGTCAGTTGCTACTAGTGAGCAAATCTGAAAAAGTTGACTCACTATACTTAGTCTTTGTAAGAACAGAGCAGTTCTCAGAACACTTATCCAGAACCATCCGTGGACCGAAGAGGTTAGGACAGCACTCCAATTTGATACAGGTTTGCCGACAGAATTCAGTCACCCGATCTGCTGTTTTCACTATCTCGACAGTAGCTCGATAGCTCTTTCCTTTGTATCTGCCATTGGAAGACATCAGACACCAAATATATTGGGTAAGTGATTCCACAGAGAAAAATCATACAGACCTGAAAAATATTTTTGCTCCTTAGAGTATTATATGTCCCTTACAGTTTGAGGACTCTGAAAACAATGAGAAATTTATATTGTACTTAAATCAAATTTACAATCGAAACCTGTATGCAGGTCAGGAAGCAACATGGAACAACAGACTGGTTCCAAACAGGAAAAGGAGTATGTCAAGACTGTATATTCACCCTGCTTATTTAACTTATATGCAGAGTACATCATGAGAAATGCTGGGCTGGAAGAAGCACAAGCTAGAATCAAGATTGCCGGGAGAAATATCAATAACCTCAGATATGCAGATGACACCATCCTTATGGCAGAAAGTGAAGAAGAACTAAAGAGACTCTTGATGAAAGTGAAAGAGGAGAGTGAAAAAGTTGGCTTAAAGCTCAACATTCAGAAAACTAAGATCACGGCATCCGGTTCCACCACTTCATGGCAGATAGATGGGGAAACAGTGGAAACAGTGGCTGACTTTATTTTTCTGGGCTCCAAAATCACTGCAGATGGTGACTGCAGCCATGAAATTAAAAGACGCTTACTCCTTGGAAGGAAAGTTGTGACCAATCTAGACAGCATATTAAAAAGTGGAGACATTGCCAACAAAGGTCCGAATAGTCAAGGCTATGGTTTCTCCAGTGGTCATGTATGGATGTGAGAGTTGGACTATAAAGAAAGCTGGGTGCCGAAGAATTGATGCTTTTGAACTGTGGTGTTGGAGTCTCAAGGGACTCTTGAGAGTCCCTTGGACTGCAAAGAGATCCAACAAGTCCATCCTAAAGGAGCTCAGTCCTGGGTGTTCATTGGAACGACTGATGTTGAAGCTGAAACTGCAATACTTTGGCTACCTGATGCGAAGAGCTGACTCATTGGAAAAGACCCTGATGCTGGAAAAGATTGAGGGCAGGAGGAGAAGGGGACGACAGAGGATGAGATGGCTGGACGGCATCATTGACTCGATGGACATGGGTTTGGGTGGACTCTGGGATTTGGTGATGGACAGGGAGGCCTGGTGTGCTGCGGTTCCTGGGGTCACAAAGAGTCAGATATGACTGAGTGACTGAACTGAATTGAAATGAAGCTGTGACAGCTAAAAGCTGAGTTTTTTAAATGAGCAAAATAAAGTTCCTGCTTTCTAAGTTTAAGGTTTTCAAATAATAACTTCTACACTAACTACTAAAAAAACAGGGACTCTTACTGAGTCTTGATCCTGAAGCAGTGATACACAGGTATGAGCCACAGACCAATAAAACCAGCCAACTGCCATGACAAGATCAGGTCAGAAAACAAAAGCAAATGTTTACAAACTTTCACAGTAACTTGCCAAAGTAATTTTATGGCTCTTAAATCTAATAACAAAAAAGCTGCTCTTGCATTTTATATCTTTTAAGTTTTGTATTTCCTGTAACTCATTTTTACTGTATTTTATAAAAGTGTTGGCCCACAATAGGATGTCAACTTAAAAAAGAAAACAAACCTGGTCGTTTACCACAAAGAGTTGAGGAAGGACTGCCCAAGGGAATAGAAGTATCCTAACATTTTCCATGGAAGCACCTGTTAAGAATGATTAAGAAAAAAGGGCAGAGGAGCCTACTCACTTGGCCTTGAGGACTTCCCCACATCCATGCCACACAGAGTCTTTGTCCAGCTGCAGCTCCCGAAGGACACGACTGGGTTTATAGGCTGCATTGATCAGTAAAGTAAGGACCTGTGCTCCATTTTTGAGGCAGAAATTTGGGTTGGGAAAAAGGAAAGCAGACCATTAGAACCTTGCTATCCCCTAGAATGTCACCTAGGTGATTAAGTCTAGTCATATTAATTAATAAGCATTAACAAAATAATAATACTGAAGATATGACAGCTGACCACAGTTGCAAATAAGACAGTAATGGGACCCTCTTAAATATTCTAAACATTACGGTCAGGAAGGAATAGGAGCAACAAACCAAGAATTACTCTTAGCATATGCTTCCAAATCCCTTCCCAGTCATGGGACACACGGAAGCTTCAGCCTCTCCACCCTAAGGCCTGAAAGGTTTGATAACCTCACTACTGTTGCCCAGAGGGCGGCACCCTGGTGGGCAGCACAAGCCCAGAAGGTATGTGTGCAGCTCTAGCATGGCCCCAGGTTAACGCCACACAGCCTCTCAGCCTGAGACTGCTCTCGTGGGCATGCAGGCATGGTCCTCACGTGGGCTCTGACGGAAGACGTTTCTACAGTGACAGAGATGAACTGCCACGTGAAGAACTGCTCAACTGAATGTTCTTTATGGAACAAAAAATATTCACGTGCCTAGTTCACTATTCAAGACACAAGAAAAGTGAGCCACTTTTGATAAAACCTGGAGGTGTCACATCTATGCCATGCTGATCCTTGTCTAATGAGTCTATGAGACAGCTGTGAAATTCCTTAAGTTCTTATACTCTAGGCAGGAACCTTACCTCTCTGAGGACCAGGACACAGTTCCCAGGTCCCACACACTGGGGCAGCTCAGCGATCCTTCCTTTGTTAAGATATGGCCCTGAGAAGCAACGGTGGTTGAAGTATATCTTTGGACAGCAATATTTTCCATTAATCATAACTGAGAAATGAAGAAAAACAAATATTCAGAACAGAATCCAACCCTATGCTTCTAAAACAAGATTACTGAAGAAAAAACCAGTATGTCCAAGTCAGGACTTATTTGGAAACTTAACATACAGTCTGAGTATGAAATATCTTATACTTAACAAATAGTCTATTACAGGGCTATCACTCTGCTGAAATTGAATATCCTGATTTACTGCAGATTAACTCCTGGTTAGTGCAACATTGTTCCAGAGCTCTGTGTTTCTATCACTACAGGAAGTGGAGGATTTACTTCGAGAACTCATGATAATTTCTGAAGACCAACTACTCAACAATCAGTTCTAGAATATTTCTAAACAGTGATGGTGAATATCCAGAACTACGGTTTGTCCTTTAAAACCACCGAACTAGTACACTGGCAGCCTCGGATGATGCAAGAACCCTCCCATCACTGGGATTCTTCAGAGGGCTAAAAGCATGCGGCAACCACATCTCTAAATTCTTCAGGTATTGTGGGGTGTAACTGGGTCTAGAGAACTCTCTCAACTGTTTGTTTTATGAATACTGTACTCCAATATAATGTTTTTTTAACCCCTCATATTAAGTAGTTGGCAATTCAGCTACTAAATGTAAAAAAAAATTCAAAAACACTATAACATCTTCTACTTTCAGACAACACAAAGAGAAGCTCTTCTGCTGAAGACTGCCTTAGTTGGAGAATGCAGGATCTTTCCTTTAAGTTGCGTGTGTGAACTCCTAGCTGCACCATGTGGCATCTAGTCTGCTGACCAGGGACTGAACCCAGGCCCCTTGCACTGGGAGCCCGGAGTCTTAGCCGCTGGACTACTAGGAAATTCCCTTGCCCAGTGATGACAGCATCTAGCAGGATATAGTGTTCACACTCTAATTAAGAACACAGTCTTTATTTATTTAATTCATTCTTCGACCACGCTGCATGACTTGCAGGATTCTTAGTTCCTCAACCAGGGATTGAACCTGGGGCCACGGCAGTGAAAGCATGGAGTCCCAACCATTGGACAACCAGGAAATTCCCAAGAACCCAGTCTTAGCACATGTAGGGGCCCACTTTTCCATTCCAACTCTGCCACCCAGGTCCCCTCTGGGGATGCACCCTGCGCCTGGAAATGCTGGCAGTTTACAGCTCTCAGTTGTGAGTCTATCCTGGAATCACCCTCAGTCTAGAACTGCCCCTCAGGAGAGAGCTACCTGGCTCAAGGCCCCACCCTTTGTGAGGTGAGGAGGGAGGCAGAGCTCACTTCCATAGCTGACCACTGAGGGAACACGAAGGAACGGCCACCACACCTCCGCCAGCAACACCCCGTGGCTCCACCGGCTCCAGGGCTCCCTGTGGGGCTGGCAAGGACTTCTATTACAACCACCCTGTGACTCAACTTCTCCCTCTGCCCAGTCCTGCATCCTTCAACTCTACCCAGAAGTGTTCCCAAAAGCACTCCTCAGTGAAACTCCTACATGCAAGTATCAATCTCAGGCTCTGTTTCCACAACAAAAGCCCAAAGCAAAAAGATTTTGGCTAGGATCACAGGAGATACTAATATCTTAATTCTGTGGTTTTAGTGGGCATTAGAATGGTCAGTAATACAACAAAAATAAAGAAATGCACAGCCCTGATCCTCCATGATGCTACACAAAGGCAGTGGGTAGAAGAGAAAAAAGTGCAAGTTTTGAACTTGAGAAATGTGAGTTCCCTTTCTCACCCTTTTACTATAATCTGTGTGACCTCTCTGTGCTTTGGTTTCTTTCCTAGGCATTCACTGAATACCACCCAAAAGCTTAAGGTGTGCTAAAACACAGAGCCAAGATCCTACGTGTCATACAGCCAGAAAGAGGGAGCCAAGGAGTCCTGGTCAACAGCTTTACCTCCAACAAGGAGCCCTGTCTCATTTAACAGGTGTTGCCTACAGGATAATGTTTTTCAGTGTTGTTGTTTGTTTGTTTGTTTTTGCAAAATATAGTGTGTATATCATAGAAAGGTTTAAAAAAAAGAATAAACATCTATCTCTCAACCACCTAGCTTAAAAAAGAGCACGATCTAAAAAGCCTCAGGTTCTTTATGAAACTCAGGGATAATATATTGACCTCGAGAGCCTTTAACACTGACAAGTGATCAGCAAATAATAGCTAAAATATTATAAACACACAAATACTAGCCTAAAGATAATTAGTAAACTGAGTACATCTTAGACAGTTGTAACTCTTTAAATCACAATTAAGAGATCCATCTATGAAGCTACTTCAATAAATTTAGTTATTTTTAGATAAAGTCCACTAAAGGAAATTAAAGTGCATCTTTTCCCTAAGATTGTCTGAATTTATACCTGAGTCTGTGGAGCTCAGCTCCTGATTCTTCAGACCCTCATGGACAGTCCTTGAGGATGGTATTCTGCATCAAGAAAACGTAACAAAATATAATGAGATAGTCCTTAAGGTCAGTAAAATGTGATTATTACTTTCCTTCAAATCTAAGAAGAAAGCAAATGTAGCAGACTGCAAAATCTGTAGCAAAAAGTGATTCCTTGATCATACTTTTTTTAAAAAAAAAGCAATTGTTTTAAAAGCTATTTATATGTTCTAAGGGGAAAACAACAGTATGCAGACAGTGCTGTGATACTGCACGTTCAAACGAACTTGCATTTATGTGAGCAGCAAATTACAGAATGCCTTGTGGGATTCTTAAAACCCAAGTAAACTACAGATGATCTCTGATTGACAGTGGTTTCACTTAATGATATTTCACCTTAATGAAGGGGCAAGAGCAATATGCATTCAGCCGAAACTATCCTTTGACTTTTGATCTTTTCCCTGGCTAATGTTATGCGGGATGATCCATGATCCTGGGCAGCAAATCAGTCAGCCAGGAGATCACAAGGTGAACAATCAATACACTTACAACCTTTCTGCTCTTTGCTTTCAGTAGAGCAGTCAATATATTACATGGGTGTTCCTTGTGGTGGATGATTCTTACACACTGGAGGCTAATGTGAGTGTCCTGAGCATGTTTAAGTCAGGCAAAGCTACGATGTTTAGTAGGTCAAGGATATAAAATGCATTTTTCAGCTTACGATATTTTCAACTGATGATAGCTTTTTGGGACATAATCCCAGTGTAAGCTGAGGAAGATCTGTACTCATTTTTTTTTTTAACAGATGAAGAACAGAAACATTTTTATGTTTCCTTCTTCTATTTAACATACTTTTTACTACTTACTGTTTTTCTGGTTGAACCACTGCAATTTTCCTCTGTTTGTGTACTGTACAAAGCAAAAAAAATAAAATCCGTAAATAAATATCAAGAAAAATGAAACGACAAAGGAAAGTTACCTATGCATTAAGCTAACATTAGCTTACAGTTGACCCTGGAACAACATGAGTTTGAACTGCATGGGTCTCCTTATACAGGGACTTTTCCAACAGTAATTACTGTAGTACTACACCACCTGAGGTTGGCCGATACCTTAGACGCAAAACTGCGGAGACAGAGGGCCAACTATGGGATGTGTGCATCTGCAGATTTTGGTATCCATGGCAGATCCTGGAACCAATCCCCTGTGTATACCGATGGACAACTACACACAGTTCACTGGTCTTTAGTATATTCGAAGAGTTGGGCAATGATTACAACAATCGATCTGAGAATATCTTTATCATCTCAAAAAGAAATCTGGTGCCCCATAGCAATCACCTCTTTATTTACCACCCCTCAGCCCTAGGCAACTACCAATCTACTTTTCCTCTCTCTAGATCTGCCTGTTCCTATAAATGGAATCATACAACACGTGCTATTTTGTGACTGGCTTCTTTACTTAGAATAATGTTCTCAGACTTCATCCACGTTCTGGTGTGTATTAATACCTCATTCCTTTATATTTTAGACTACTCCACAATATGGAGATATAACATTTGTTTATCCATGCATCAGCTGATGGACATTTGGACTGTTTCCAGCATGAACATTTGTGTACAAGTTTTTCTGTGGATATATGTTTTCATTTCTCATGAGTATATAACTATATTTAATACTCTGAGGATCTGCCAGGCTGTTATCCAAAGCAGCTACACAATTTTATATCCCCCTAGATATAAAATGAAGCTAGCTGGCCCAGGGAGGCATCAAAATATTATTTTGGGTTTCTGTATAAAGACATATCAATACTTATTTCTAGTATATTTGCTACTTAAGTATACACAGAACTCGGTTTTAAAAACAGGTGGCCCTTGAACGATGCAGAGGTTAGGGTGCCAACCCCCACGCACTCATAGATCCATGTATAAATTTACATTCCACTCTCTGCAGGTGCAGTTCTTCATCCACAGATTCAACCAACCAGGGGTCATGCAGTACTGAAGTATATATTTATTGAAAAAAAAAAACATGTATAAGTAGACCCACACAGTTTAAATTTGCAGTATTCAAGGGTCAACAGTACTTTAAAGGAGAATATTTTATGGTATATAAATATCTTTCAATAAAGCTGTTTTTAAAAGGAAGGGGCAGGAACACTTTAGGATTAGGTTACCAAACATGGGCACTTCCATCTTGCTCAATCTCTTCCTCTCACAGTTGTTGGCTCTGATGGAAGCCAGCTGCTGTGCTGTGAGCGCCCCACGAAGCAACCCAAATGGCAAGAAACTGACGTAAGCCTCCAACTGACAGCCAGCAAGGAACAGACGCCCTCAGCCCCGCGGCCCACAAGGAAATGAATTCTTGCCCACAAACATCTGAGTAAGCTTGGAAGCACACCCTCCCCTAGCTGGGCCTTGAGATGACAAGAGCCCTACAGACACCCTGAAATGCAGCCTCACGACAGACTCGGATCCTGAGATCCCAGCAAAGCAGTGTCAGATTCCTAACCCATAGAAACTGTGAGATATAAATGTTTTGCTGCAATGAATAATTTCCTAGGCAGGAACGGATAACCAGAATATAACTTTATTTTTCTCTCAAATGTCCAGATTCATCCTACTTGATAACAGCCAAACAACATACTACTTAACAATCAAACCTCTGACCCAGAAGCAGACAGTTACCTCGTGCTCGGCGAGGAGTGCTAAGGGGATGGCCATTGGTTTCACACCAGCCCAAAGGAAATATATCCATTGATTCCACATTCACAATAAATTCAGGTATGGGCTTCTTAGAACCTGTTTAGATTTTTTAAAAAAAATTTTTTTAAGACCACTAAATAGCTTTCTCCATAAACTACTTCCTAGACAGTGTTCTAGTAGACAGTGCTCAGTGTTCTACTGGTGCAAAAGACACAAAGCTTCTTTAGCAAGTTTCCTTTACAAAAGTCATACTTCTGCCCAGGTGGCATAGTGGTAAAGAATCTGCCTGCCAATGCAGGAGACACAAGAGACTCTTGGGTTGGGAAGAGTCCCTAGAGTAGGAAATGGCAACCTGCCTCAGTATTGTCACCTGGAAAACTCCATAGATAGAGGAGCCTGGTGGACTACAGTCCATGGACTGGCAAAGAATCAGATACGACAGAGCAAATACACACATACTTTTTCATATGCGACAAACATTTATAAAAAAGTAAACTGTCCCCCAATAATGATCAAAACAGGCAGTGAATGTACAGGGTGACCCTTAGTTAGAGAATAGCAAATAAGTTACTAGAACTACCAGTAATATTCAGATAGTTGACAAATATAGTAGTGAATTCCATGAAATAATTGGAGAATAAAAGGAAAAGTTATAGCTCTACTCATTTAAAAAATATCAGTTCTGGTACTCAGGAACAAGCCAGGAGGTAGAAAAGATAGCTCAAATCAGAAAGTGATGAAGACAAGTTGCTTAGCAGGGGCTGCATAAATATGTATATCTAATACGGTTCTTGATTCCTGTGTTAAACACTAACTCTGAAAACAAGGAACAACATAAGAAGTGAGTCTGGCTATTCAGGAATGAATAAAACAAACAACAACAAAAAAAAAAACAGGCCAAACATAGCTGTAGAGATGAGTACTCACATACTACCTTCTGTTCACAAACCTGTCCCATCACTGAATATTACTTTTACTATAATATATCTTGTCAATTTCACATACTTTTTGGTACTTCTAGTTGGGGACAACCAAAATACAATCTCTTGAATAAGCTGGTTATTAATGCTCAAGCTCATATATTTCAGTCACATCAAAATATATGTTATTTAATCTATATTTTCCCCTTCAAGAAAACAGGGGACCCTATAAGTGAAGGCTTTTATTCATATTCATTTCCTAAAATTTGAAGGTCAAGGACAGGAAGACAAATTTTTAGATTCTTAAATTATAAATTAGAAGTCTCTGAATAAGAACCTTATTTAGTTAATCAATTAAGTTGAACAAGTCACATTACAGGGGTAAACAGGAAGGCAAAGAAGAGTGTTCAGAGGAAGGCTTCTCAGGGAAGCTGACACTTACCCTCCAGCTGGAGCCACAGGTAGCAGCCTCTCACTGCAGTAATTGTGGCCACACACACTTCTTCAGGGAGAAGAGGGTTCACTGCCTCAAGCTTCATGTTCTCCTTAAATTCATGCTCAGAAATTGACTAGAAAATAAATTCATCAAATAACATACTCAGTATTCACTCATGTGCTCATCTGAGAGATCTTTCCAAGTAACATTTACTTCCAGAGTAACTCCTCTATTCCACACCCCAGAATAACTGTCCCTTCCCTTCCCTATAGAAGATGAGACTTATCCTCTAGGCAGTAAAACATCAGACCCCTGGACAGATGGACACAGGAATTGCTGAGGGTGTGAATGCTGTCCAAAACAGGGATGACCAAACGGAATGCCAGGAGGCCCAGCCCCTGCCTCTACCCACCACTCAATGGACTGAAAGAGACATCTTGTGTTAATAGTACAAGCACATGAAGGAACACAGAAAGATATGGATTTAGGTTTCTCCAACAAACGCCCAGCCAGATCCTTCCCAAATGGGTATTTCAAGACGGACAAGCACTACCTACATGCTCAGAGTTTACAATAAGCCTTTTCTTTTAGTCCCAATTTCTTAAATATAATCAAGCAAATCCTACTGAGGAATTAACAGGTATCTAAAGATAAGAAAGCTAAAGACAAAAACAGATAAAATAAGCAACTTGGAGAAACCAGATTATGCACGAAGAAAAATCACAAAAAAATCAGGAGTAATTAACATCCTCTGAAAGATTAAGAAACACTACCACATATTTAAAATAAGAATAGCATGCTATTAAAAACAAATATTCAGAGATCAGAAATAGGTCTTAAAAGTTAAAAATGTGATATCAGAGCTTCCCTAGTGGCTCAGTGATAAAGAATCCACCTGTCAATGCAGGAGACACAGGTTTGATCTCTGGTCTGGGAAAATCCCACAAACTGAGGAGCACCTAAGCCCATGCACCACAACTATTAAGCCTGTGCTCTAGAACCTAAGAGCTGCAACTATTGAGCGCGAGTGCCCTGCAACAAGAGAAGCCACCACAATGAGAAACCTGTGCATAACAGAGCAGCCACACTTGCTGCACCTAGAGACAAGCCCATGCAGGCCACCTCGCACAGCCAAAAATGAACTGTTTTTTAAAATGTGATTATCAAAAATTAAAAACTCAAAATAAGGGTTGAAACATAAAGTTTAGGGAATCTCCCAGAGAGCAAGGGAAAATAACCCTAAGAAGTATGAAAGGTGCTGGGGAGGGGGCAGGCAGTGTGGAGGATTAGAGGCCCGATCCAGAGGACCAACAAAATGAGAAATTTCAGAAGGAGAAAAGAGAGAGAGAAAAAAGGAATCAAGGAAGAGATTCAAGACAACTTCCCAGCAGAGAGGCAAAGGTCCAGATAGAATCCACTCTCCATGCACCAGCACATGGGTGAAGATGGACCAAGCCATGGTTTCACACTGAAATGTAGTGACAAAAGAGTTTCTACAATCTTCCAGGAACAGAGAAAAAGGCAGGTCATACATGAGAGATCAAGAATAAGAATGTCTTTTAATTTCTCAATACCAACACTAAAGTAGAAAATTTTTTTAACTTATATGCAAAGTACATCATGAGAAATGCTGGATGGGATGAAGCAAAAGCTGCAAAAGATTGCCAGCAGAAATATCAATTTCAGATATGCAGATGACATCACCCTTATGGCAGAAAGTGAAGAAGAACTAAAGAGCCTCTTGATGAAAGTGAAAGAGGAGAGTGAAAAAGTTGGCTTAAAACTCAACATTCAGAAAACTAAGATCATGGCATCTGGTCCCATCATTTCATGGTAAATAAATGGTAACAGTGACAGACTTTATTTTGGGAGGCTCCAAAATCACTGCAGATGGTGACTACAGCCATGAAATTAAAAGACATTTGCTCCTTGGAAGAAAAGTTATAACCAAACTAGACAGCATATTAAAAAGCAGAGACATTACTTTGTCAACAAAGGTCTGTCTAGTCAAAGCTGTGTTTTTTCCAGTACTCATGTATGGATATGAGAGTTGGACTATAAATAAAGAAAGCTGAGTGCTGAAAAATTGATGCTTTTGAACTGTGGTGTTGGAGGAGACTCTTGAGAGTCCTTTGGACAGCAAGGAGATCCAACCAGTTCATCCTAAAGGAAATCAGCCCTGAATATCCATTGGAAGGGCTGATGCTGAAGCTGAAACTCCAATACTTTGGCCGCCTGATGCGAAGAACTGACTCATTTGAAAACACCCTGATGCTGGGAAAGATTGAAGGCGGGAGGAGAAGAGAACGACAGAGGATGACATGGTTGAATGGCATCACTGACTCAATGGACATGAGTCTAAGTAGGCTCTAGGAGTTGATGAGAGACATGGAAGCCTCGCATGCTGCAGTCCATGGGGTCACAAAGAGTCGGACATGACTGAGTGACTGAACTGAATTGAACTGAAGGTAGAAAACAACTGATGTTTTCAAAATTCTACAATGAAATAACTTTCAGCCTAAAATTCCACACTGAGTCAAACGATGAGTCAAGTTAGCTGAGTTAAGATATTTTCAAACACAAAATGTCTACTAAAATTTACATCTCTTGTATCTCATTTCAGGAAGCTTTTGAAAGATAGACGTCATCAAAACAAGGGAGTAAGCCAAAAAAGAGGAGGCCATGAGATATACAAAACAGGAATTTCAAGTCCAAAGAAATGGGAGGGCAATTTCTTGGGAGACAGAAGAGCAGTTTCCAGAATTAAAAATACACAACAAGCCAAGAGAAGAACCTATCTAGAAAGGGGTTGCTAAGAGGGGTGTCTCTTTAAAAGAAATTTTAAATGACAGATTTCCTGATGCGCAAACAGTTTTGAGAATCTACTGAATGGTGTGGGAAAAGGTAGTTCTATAACAAAGAAACAAAGAAAATTGTATTATAAACAAAGAAAATTAAGCTATGAAAAACAAGGCACTTATTAATATAAGGAGAAATTAAAAGAGAAAGCAATCATAAAATAATGCACTATTAATCAGGTGGGAAAGATTGAAGGCAAAAGGAGAAGAGGGTGGCAGAGGATGAGACAGTTAGATAGCATCACCAACTCAATACACAGGAATCTGAGCAAACTCCGGGATGGCGAAGGACAGTGAAGCCTGGTATGCCACAGTCTATGGGGGTGGCAAAGAGTCGGACTTGGTGACTGAACAACAACAATCTGTGAATAACACTTAAATGCCCATGATAACATAAATACTCAAATTGAGACTTAACCAAAAATTGTAAAATCACCCTAATAGGAAGAGGAAACAGGAAAGACAGAGGAGAAAAGTAGTAAAATGGCCAGATTACTCATTTATCATAATATAGAATCAAGAGACACATCTAAAATTAACTAAAAGACAGCAGTGTATTATAAATAAAGAACTATAAATATGAGAATAACAGTGAGAAGAAATGGAAGTAAGTAATTCTGGGAAGGGAAGCCATGGAAAGTCGGATAGAGTAGGATTTATATCCTAAGCTTTTCACTGCTATTTGGCCTTGTTAACCATAAGTAAGTTTAACAATTTTCACCCCTTAATATGTCAACATATTTTCATATTTAATGGACCATCAAAACCAATGATAAGTTAAAATTTTAAATTCACATGATTTCAGCTAATAAGAAAAAAAAAACCAATAAAATTGTTAAGCTAATTAAATTAACAAATTAACTTCTGCAGTAAATGAACTTTTCCTTGGACCATTTTATTACAAGCAACAAGAGGCTTTTCTGGGCTGTATGAGAGAACTGGTTTCAGAGTAAACATCACTACAGCGCAGGAAGGCAGCAGTCCCTGGGAGCCCCTGAGCAGTGGCCCTGCGGGCACGGGATTCTCACCGGAGGGAAGCACCTCTGGGGAGCAGCTTCAGCACCACACTGTTTGAGGTAGTCGGCCCAGTCAAAGTCCTGGCCCTGGTAGCCTAGGCAGGGACAAAAGAGCAATGACTCACACCTCACGTGCTCGCCCAGCTTTACCTCTCTGCTGGGATCCACCCCACAACTTCTAATTTGAGGACTTGATCATTTTAGAGGAACAAACGTCCTATCAAATGTAAAGTATTACTGATTTTTATAAAATAGAGCAACTCTGGATAGAATTTTCAACTTTCACACTTCAAATTAAGCATTTATTCAAGCAGTATTTTATGATTAGTTGTTGACAATTTAACAAAAGGTTTTAAAACAGTTATGACTGAATTTGATCTGTGCTAATAATTCCAGTCTTATTATCCTTCTATTATGACTTAGGCTCTAAAGGAAAAGAGACAGCAAACAACCTACAGCACTAGTTGAATCAGTGAAGACTTCTTTCATAAAGTTATTTCCTAAAACATGTCTTAGCTACTACTAATACTCTCAACAGTTTCATTTTTTACAAAATGTCAGTGTTCTCATAACCTGAGTCATGAATTCATTTCACAAAAAATGCTGAGCTTAATTCCCCGCTTCAGTCTACAGGGTTCTTGGCGAAGCCCCTCTAATCCAACACGCTGACGGCACTGGCTCTGTGCGAGGAGCTGGCTGAGCCCTGCTGCCCCGCTGGGTGTGCGCTCCTCTCTGTTCCCCAGAGTTCAGCACCCCACAGGCACAGAGCAGGCTACTCAAGACCACGCCGGCCCACGACATGCAGCCACTTCCTCTGCCCAGCCCAGACTGGCACCATGCTTTCTCTGCCTCCACTTCAGTTCCTGACAGTAAATCACCTGCCATTTTCAATACAAAATCCACTACTTTCCTTCTATTTATAAATACAGCTGAATTGTCTATAAAAATGCTGAGAGCTCTGATATCTTTAATAAAGATGTTTTATCTTCTCACAGAAAAACAGCAGACAGGATAAGGAACTTGGGGTGTTCAGAGCATTCACGCAAAGAAGTTGCTCCTAAAAGTGTGTACCCCACCCGTTCCATCCTCACCAGGCAGGCACTCCCACTTTCTGGTCACTGATGAGGGAGAACCAGGGGGCTTCTGCTACTGTCTTCCCCTATTTGCTCACTGCAGGAACTGTCGTTCTCACTTTTGCTTCTCCACTGACAAGTCCAAGGCCTGGCTCAACGCAAACATTCCATGAATGTTTGTTGGATAAATGAAGGCTGAACGCAATACAGAGGTTCAGAGTCTGTGACTCTTGTGACCAGAAAAGCACACTCCCAGTCCAGTGTTCCAGCAGTCACCATTTAGAAAGTGAAGATACATGTTATCAAGGACTTGCCAATAAAGTATATATGCACCACCAGTCAAATAATCTGACTTGCTGATATAAAAACCAGATAAACATATTATACTTCCAGATACTCTTAAGTTAAAACAAATTTTTTTTAAATTTCAGCTCAAATAAGTCATATATAGTAGCCTTAATTAAAGGGTCAAAGATTAAATTTTGCAAAGCTGCAAACATGAGGAAAATGAGCTGCTACTTTCCTACTTACACCCTGAGTTCTACTCTTGACTAAAAACCTCCCTCTGAAGTCCAAAGCATCTCCCTCTAAGAGGAGGTCCAGAAACCGAACAGTCATCAATCTACCTCCTCACTCTGGCTCTCAGGCTGCTTCTTGTAAGCCAGCTCCCGATGCTCACTGCATCCTACCCTCACCCCTACCGCCTTCCAACAAAGATGGAGGCTGCATGGAATCCCAGGTTGTCATAAAGATATTTATCTAAGTAGTAGGACATACCTTCCTAGTTTTCAAGCTTAATTTATGTGCTTCCCAGGTGGCTCAGTTGTAATGACTCCACTTGCCAAGCAGGAAACATGGGATCGAACCCTGGGTCAGGAAGATTCTCTGGAGTAAAATGGCAACCCACTCCAGTATTCTTGCCTGGGAAACCCCATGGACAGAGGAGCCTGACGGGCTACAGTCCATGGGCTTGCAAAGAGTTGGACACAACTGAGCGACTAAGCACAGCACAGCAGCACAAGCTTAATTTGTAACATTTAAATATGTAGAAACTCGAATCTAAGTCTTTGTTTATACTTGTCTTGTGCACCCAAACCACTAAGGACTGGACTGGGTATGGGGGGGGGCGGATAAAAGATCCAGGTAAAGACACCTGGTAAATCTCATTTATCTCATGAATCTCATGATAAATCTCATTCCCAAGCAAACAAATAAGAAAAGAATGAATACACACCAGGAGGGGGGCTGATGTGAAAACCATTCTTCAGACTCCACTGCACGGGGAAAATACCAGGGCTGTCAGTGTGACACACAAAGGATCGCTGCGCACGATTCTCCAGTCGCAAATCATCCATTTCCACCAGAAAATACTTCTCATCAAAAACCTGTATGTATGATTTAACGCACAAAATAGATAAACGTTTGTGTACATATACACATACGTGTGCACATACACACATGCCATTTCCTCGGTATAGCTAATAAACCTGCTATAAAAGTTCGCAGCCACATTAATAGTAACAGTAAGTATGTTTTAATACTACTACTAAGCACTCAATAAATCTTATCTTTATGTCAGGCATTGTTTTAATTAAATGCTTTTTATGTAATATTAATTTACTTTTAATCTTTCTAACAATCTAATGAGGTACCATTATCAACTCTATTTTGCAGAAAAGGAAACTGAATTTAAAAAACAGTTAATCACTTGTACTATGTTACACAGACAGGTAGAAACAGAAGTTAGATTTAAATCCAAGTATGTGAGCTGTGAACAAAGCTTAGTTCAGACTTAGTGAGGAGTCAACTACACTAGTTTATTACATCAGATCCTAGCCTAGTTTCAAATACCAAAAAGAAGGTTTTACAAACCTCCCCTAGCTCCTTACCACCTACCCTTCAGACTCCAGAAAGGACTTTCTGGCCCCACTGCAGGTTCAAGATCCCTTGTTGTCCTAAGAATTATCCTCTTCTAGGATAAGGAAAATTTAAATCTCAACAGTCAGAGGATTACAGCTTTCAAGTAACCACTCCTCTTGTCACACCTGACTTTTGGTTCTACTTTCAGTAAATGGGCTTCTGCTCTATTCCTAAAACAAAATCCTCTGCCTTATGCATCAGTTCTCATAACCAGTAACTGGGCCTGTTACAGTCACAGACAACCCGCCCTGTTCTTATGCATACTCCTAACCAGAGCCTTGCTTTCATTAGTCTTCCAAAAGATTAAAAGTCTACATCTGGAATCCATGGCTGGAACAACCGTACTTGCACGTTTTGTGGCACTAATCCACTGTTTCCCACACACCTGTTCACCCAACGAGCCTGGCACCTAGCTGGACATTGATGACACTGCCTGCCTCCAAACTTCTCAGATACCATGGTCTACCTCCTGGTTAGATCTCCTCTAGTTATGGAGGACTGCCATAGGACACAGCTAGGACTGCCCCCAAAGAATGTGCACCCCACTCCTCTGGCACCCAGGCTTTGGTTAGCTGGGGCAACCAAGCTCTGATCAAGGAACGCACCACAAAGAGCTGGACATTACAAATGTAAGACACGCACAGAGCACAGAAACTAATTCTAACCTCGCAGCTTAGGAGAAACAATGGATTGGATTAGCAGAGTCTGACGATCAAAACACCACCAATCTCCTAAAACAGCCACCCGGACAAGAATTCTTACCAAGACAGTCGCCTCCATTTTACCTTAACAACTGTAGCAGGAGAGATGCCAAAAGGAGACCAGGGGTCCACAGCTTCTAATTTCATATTTACAGAGAAAGAATGAGTGCCGATCACTCGCTTGTCCTAAAATGCAAAGGCCAAGAGGAAATAGAGTATTTTCACATTAATTTTATGCTAACATATTGCTGAATACTACTCATTTTTTAAAATTTTTATTTATTTGCTTTTGGTTGTACTGGGTCTTCGTTGCTGCACACAAGCTTTCTCTAGCTGCGGTGAGTGGGGGCTACTCCTTGTTGTGGTGTGTGGCCTTCTCATTGTGGGAACTTCTCTTGTTATACAGCATAGGCTCTAGGAACACAGGCCTCAGTAGTTCTAACATGCAGGCTCAGCAGTTGTGGCTCCCGGGCTCTAGACTACAGGCTCAGTACTTGCGGTGCACAGGCTTGATTGCTCCATGGCATGTGGGATCTTTCCAGAACAGAGATCGGAACCCATGTCTTCTGCATTGGCAGGTGGATTCTTATCCAATGCATCACAGGGAAGTCCTGAAAGCTACTCTTAATTAAAATAATGAAACTGTCCAGCTTCTATTAAATAATCAAGTCCTGTAATTATCTTCCCAGCCTAGAAAAAACTATTCAAGAAAAAAAGAAAACCAAAGGGAGCAAGTACTCCTACTCACTACATTTGGAACACAAGGACCATCTACAGAAAAAAACAAGCTTATTTTAATACAAGTCAGGGCTATGTTAAAAGCAGAAAAGAAAAGACTCAGAATGCTTTAAGAGCATTCGGGAGAAAACCTAGACTACCTTCAGGAAAAAAGGAAGGATGATCGTCACTCCAGCCTTCAAATCTCTTTGTCTCCTTCAGCCATCACAGCCCTCTCACTGACACCAGGGGTTATTTCACACTTTGCAGCTCCCCCATATTGCTGTACTCTTCTGTGAGAAGACAAGTCCCTATCTACTACGTTTTTGTTTTTACCTTAAACAAATAAGATGGTAACGGCTCTTTCTCCTCTTTCACTTTGGCCAAGATCTCTTGCCACTCAGCTTCATTTTTCAGATGTCTGATGGCTTTAGTTAAAACAAGACAGGATGCTTTAAGTGATATGAGAACTTACACATTTTATAACTGCTCTGAAAGCATTTACATAAACAAAAAAGTCACTCTCCCCTAGGAAAAGGGAGCGGTTCAAGCTCACTTATACCATCTTTACTCAGAGAACTACTACTTAAACTTCAGTATCTTGTGTCCTCTCTTCAAAACCCAGGTAGTAGTTGAGTAAAAACACCTATCATGAGACCATAAGGATTACTCTAGTCCATAAAATAATACAACATCCAAATTGCAGTATATAATAATAAATGTAAGTGATTTCAGCATTAACGCCTATTTTAATATCTTTTTTAAAAGTTTTTTATTTTTTTTAAACTGGAATATCTTTTAATCAATAATCCGTTTTGAACTCAAGACCTGTCCTATTCCTGTATCGATCTGAATAGCTACTTAGAGAACTTTTCTTCAGTTTTGGTAAGGGGTCAGTAGTCAGTAAGACCTGGGGTAGAAGGTGTATCAGTATGTGTGGCAAATTACTAAGGCAACAAAGCTTCCCTCTCCAAAAAAAAAAGCATTTACCTATCCCATATACATTTGCAATATTTCTATTATGCAAATCAACAGAGGTTTTTTTGCAGAATAATGATTTTTCAATCTCATTGATATTAATAAACAATAATGCAATATTAAAAGAAAAATGTTGTATTGCTCCTCACCTGATGGGGGTTGAAGCTCATAACCTTGTTGAGCAGCCCAACCAACGTGATGAAGAAACGGATCCAAGTAATACAACCAATGTTCAAAATTATCAGAACCCTCAAGTCCTTCATAACGCAGCTTCAGCCTTCCCCCAATGTTGTCTACCACAGTAACAATCCAAGTACTTAAAGAGTCCTGGAAAGCTTGACATTCCAGCCTGGAACCTGGAGCAATGAGATCTAAAGGATTCCTCCCGTTACGGAGCTATAGGTAAAAAAGCAAAATGATTTTATGAGAGGTAACATAATATTTTTAAAAGTCAAGTTTTAAATGAACTCAAACTCATCCATTCAAAGCCAGGGACACTGAACTGTCTAATATTAGACAAGTTTATATAGTATTATTTCTGGTGATGTGAAAATATCTACCTTAAAGAAAATTTACTATAAAGCAATAGAACTATTCTAAAAGATGTCTATCTCTAGGGCTATGCTACATAGTTTCATCTAGAAAGAATTTTTAAAATATCATCATTACTTAATCTTTGTAAAAGCCAAGTATGATCATCATTAAAAAAAAAAAAACCAAACATGACAAAAGTCAAAATAGCCCACAATCCACATCCAGGAAAGAACATGATAAATGCTTTGGCAAGCACTCTCTGAGAATAGGGATTTTACACCCAAGTCAACATCCATCCATGTCTTATCTTTTTCTCTCTCTTGTATTTTTTGAAAAATGTATATTTTTTTCAGTGTGTGTCACTTAATATTTTATAGCTATCTTTCTATTACAGCACATACAAATCTTCCTCATCCTTTTAATCTGCTTTATTGCTATTCTCTATTATACTTGGGCAATAGTTTATCCACTTATATACTGATGGGATTTCAGTTATTTCTGATGTTTTACTCATTTCACAACAATGATCTTACGAATAACAGAGTACATGTTTTGAATACACTCAAGGAAAAAAAGTTTAATTCTCATTCTTAGATATACTACTAAAAACTAGAAAAAAGAAATAAAAGAAGTTGATTTCAATATCATCATTAAATCATTTCTTAATGTTCAAACTTAACTTTTTTCCTCATAAGAACTATTCTATCATAATTACATATTTATATATATGCAAAAGAACACATGAACAAATAAAGGCACACATTCACAACTAAAGATAAAAATGGCAGAATCAAAGTCAATGTAGAGCAGATTAACTCATTTGTTCATATGTTACTGAGTGGTGAGCCAGACCCTGACTAAACATAATTTAATTAAATGTGTCAAGAGTACAGGCACACCTCTGAGACATTGCAGGTTCAGTTCCAGACTACAGCAGCAAAGTAAATATAGAAATAAAGTGAACCATACTAATTTTCTGGTTTCCCAATGTATATAAAAATTAAGTTTGTACTATGGTATAGTCTATTAAGTGTGCAATAGCATTATGTCTAAAAAAATGCATAACCTTTAATTAAAAAATACAGAATAAAAAAATTAATAGTTACATCAAAGATCACTGATCAGAGATCATACAAATAATAATGAAAAAGTTTGAAACATTGTGAGAATTAACAAAATGTAATACAGAAACACAAAGTAAGCAAACACTGCTGGAAAAACAGTGCCAACAGACTCGCTCAAAGGAGGGTTGCCATAGAGCTTCAATCTGTAAAAACTGCAGTATCTGCAAAGCACAGTAAAGTGAAGCACAATAAATCGAGGTGTGCGTATATAAAACATAAAGATCACCTAGAAACAAATTCGGCACTCAAGCTTTAAAGGGGAATTGTGAATGGATCACAGAATCCAATATGTAAGAGTTAAAACCATAAAATATTCAGAATACAGGAGCAAACCTTTATGACCCTGAGTTAAGCAAAGCCTTCTTAGATTAAAACAAAAGAGAAAAAGAGATAAACTGGACTACATCGAAATAACCTTTTGTTCTACAAACAATATCATCAAGAAAGTGAAAAAACAATCTACAAAACTGGATAAAATATTTTAAAAATCTATATCTTGATCTAGACCTGTAATCTGAATTTATAAGGAACCCTTACAAGCCAATAATAAAAAGATAAATAGCCCAATTTTAAAATGAGTAGATATTTCTCCAAAAAAGAAGCACATAGTAAGATTTTCAATATTACTAGTCATTAGAGAAATGCAACTCAAAGTGAGAAGCCACTTTACATACAATAGGACAGCTATAGCCAAAAGCAGAACAGGTGCTGATAAGGATATAAAGACATTGGAACCTTCATAAACCGCACTTCACATATGCTACAAACAGTGTTGCTGGTATAACAGAAAGAGACAAAATGTAAATTAGAAACATCATAACCAATAAATTCATTTCACAAAAATAAGAAATCTATATTCACCAAAAAGCTCAAAAGCTACACTAAAAGAACTGCTGAAAGCAGGTAGGTAGTGGTCCAGGGTCTTCTGGGAAAAAGAAAAGAGGTCTCTCAAGTCACCTGGTGTGGAAGTTACACATGTCCACAATGAAAGAGTCAACCCCGGCTAGTTCCAAGTGAGAGCTCAAAAAGGCCAAATTTCCAAGCTGCATCAAAGAATCTAGAAAACTATAGAGTTTCATGTGTTTGCAAGTAATTCAAAAACATTCTAGGCGCTAAGCAAGCTGCCAGTTTACAACCTCTAAGGGTAAGTTTACACCCCTTAAGACCTAAGCCTGGGTCTGTAGTAGTAACGCTGATCAGACTCAGAGTGGTAAACTAGCAAGCCATTTTAAGATTCCCTGAACAGGAAGATTGGAAGTTTTCCACCCTGATTCTGGAAGCAATAATACTCACGCCCTCTAGCAGCGGAACAGGAGGACTACATGCTCCCGTCAGGGTCTGCCGTAGAAACTCATCCCAGTCAGACACTTTATCTCTGATGCCTAGATGACAGAATCATACTGTCAGCCACAAAACACAAAGAAAGTAAACCACACAGAATACAGAAAAACTAACTCTGTGAAAATGGTTTAGAGGTGCATTTATCATTTTAATATGTAAGAGCCCAATATATTGATTCTTTGAGAGCTTAGAAATAATACTCCTGTAGATAAGAGTTACTTCCTGGTTAGTTGAATGAGTTGTATCCAAAAAAAAAAAAAGAGAGAGAGAACAGGCTCAACTCACTGTAAGTATAATGTTATCCAAAAATGAGCTACTTTTTTTTTTATTGTGGAAATTTTCAAACACACCAAAAAGTAAATAATATAATGAATCCCCATGTGCAGTAGTTTCAACAACTGCCTTTTATCCTCGTTCCCTTCATCCTATTCCCTTCTTTCCCCACAGGGACATACATTTAAATTACTGTATTTGAAAATCACTGAAATAGTTTTTCTGTTTTGGGTAGTTAATTCACATTAACTACCCAATGTTATTTGGGTAGTTTGCTTTTGCATTTTTTTAAACTTTTTTCCACAAGTTGTATAAAATATTTACATGGTTCAAAATTCAAATCTACAAAGTAAGTTACATTCAGAAAATCTGTTTTTTATCCTTGTCCCCTTCATCCTATTCCCTCCTTTTCCCATAGGTAACTTTTTTAAAAGGTGTGTTCCTTACTGCTATTCAACCGTTGTTCAATTGAAAATATTATTCCTTCAGTTTTAAAAAATGAAATTCACACACACTTTCATACATCTTCCTCCTCCCTCATTTAATACTGATTTTTCTTTATTCATGTAACAAAGTACCCGGAGACCACTCCTTTGATGTATATATAGATGGACTCTGTTTCTTTTTTTTAATGACTGTACCTTCTGTCATTATAAAGTAGTCTTCTTTGGAAAGGTAATATATATTGTTACACACACACAACAGAATATTACTCAGTCATAACAAGGAATGAAATAATGCCATCTGTAGCAACATGGATGGACCAAGAGATTATCATACTAAGTGACCTAAGTAAAAGACAAATATCATATGACATCACTTTTACACGGAATCTAAAAAATTGATACAAATGAACTTATTTACAAAATAGAAACAGATTCACTTAGAAAACAAACATGGTTATCAAAGCGGAGGGAGAGGGATAAATTAGAAGTTTGAGGTCAACAGATATACATCAGTACATACAAAACGGAGCAACAACGAGGATCCACTGTACAGCATAGGGAACTATATTCAATATCTTGCAATAACCTATATGGAGAAGAGCCTAAAAAAGAATTTATATAATATGTATATGGATAACTGAATCACTCTGCTGAACACTTGAAATCAACACAACATTGTAAATCAACTATACTTCAATTAAAAACAATAACAATAAAATACCCTTCTTTGTCTCTTACAGTGCTTTCTGATCTGAATTCCACTTTTGTCAGATATCAAGACTGAGACTCCTGCTTTCTTTTCTATTTGCACCTGGTCTATGTATCTTTGTCCATCCTTTTCTGTTTATTCTTTCAGAATATCTCCATTTACGTATGTTTCCTGTAATAGCACAGAAGCGGGTTTTACTTTGTGAGCCAACCTGAATTGTTCACTTTTACTAGAAGAGCAAGCCCATTAATTTATATATAATTTATTTATAAACATAATTCATTTATAGTATCAAAGATATGACCTCAATGCTGTCTTCTTGTTTAATAATACATAAATTACCTCTGTGGGTATATAGTCTTTCACTATGTGATATATTTTGTTTAAATATATACTTTTTCTTTTTAAAATCTATCTTTTGGCACTTAGAAAAGTTTGTGGTTCTTTTTTCCTTCTGGTTATCTTTATACTAATACCTTTATGTAACAATTCTAGTCCTCGCTAATTTTAGACTATTTTCTATTTCTTCTTTTAAACAAACAACATTAAAAGTTCACAACAACCTCCTTTCTTCTCCTCTCTTTCAGCATCTCACTTCATGTAACAGCCTTTTACTCCCAGTTAACACATGAAAGGTAACTGGTTAAATTATTAGGCAATAACCCTGTTTTAAAAGGGGAGGGAGGATGAATAAGTTTGTATCACTATTCACCTGTTCTCTCCACTGTGGTCCCATATTTTTTACAGCTATACTGTATTTATGTTGTCAGAGCACGTACCATTACATAGTATACTGTCTCTCTTATAGCCATCTTTTAGCTTTAAGTTCTACTGCCATATATACATTTAGGGTTTCACTAACTGTGTCACACTAACATTTCCTCATTTGTTTGATTTTGTGGGGCTCATTCTCTAGTGATTTCTTTGGAAGGGCTCATGGGAACAATATTCCCTGGGTCTCTACATATTCCTAACAGTTCACATGTGGCCTTTACACATGAAGCTCAGTTTGCCTGAACATAAAATCCTGGCCTTGTATATTCTTTGACTGAATTTCTTAAATACATTACCCGGTCATCTTTTGGCATAAAGCATGTTGTCAATTAGTCTAGTGACAACCCTGTTTTCTTAACTTTTCAAGAAACTTGAGTGTTTTTTGCCTAAATGATCAAGGGATCCATTTCCGCTTTAGAGTTTAATACACACCTTGATGTAGCTGTTCTCGTTTGACTTCTCCATGTACACAGTGAACCCTTTCAATATGTACTTTTATGTCCTATTTGATTGCCATAAAGTTTTCTTAAATTTTAGTTTACAGTGTTTTATTATTTCATTGCTTTGGTTCTTATCTTCAGGGACGTCTATTTTTGACAACCTATATTATTTTTTCCAAGTCCTTTTTATTTCTTTTAATTAAAATTTTTTCTTCTTTTTCATCTTCTCTTTCTGTTCAATTACTCATGGTTGAGTCACTCCTGTTTTCATCTTAGTCTTCATTTCAAGTATTTTTAAACTTCTAGTTCTTGTCTAACTTGTATTTTTTTTTCAAATCTTCCTTTTCTCCAGTCAGTTCATTTTCTAATTTTTATAAATTTTATGGTTTTTCCAACTGCTCTATCATGGTTACTATTTTCTTTTATCCTGTTTTGAAATGTTTTTGTCTGACAGTGTTCACCTCTTTTGTGATTATGTTTCTTTGGAAGGATTTTTTTTCTTCCTTTTTGCCTTTTTTTAAAAATTATAATAACCTGACCTTGTATGACACCTGACAGAAATCATTTCCTCTTGTTCATGTTTAAATGAGGTGAATTTTGCTCTACTCTTGAGATAGTGGGCCAGGTAACTTCATGTTTCCAGAACTTTCTCTTACATTGTTTTTTCACAGAATGTTAATGATTGGCTAGAAGCCCACCAAAATCCCAGGACTCTAAACACTCAGATCTTCATTTGTAAATATCATCCTTCAAAATACAAAAAGAAAAAAAAAAAAAAAACCACCAGGGCTTCCTAGAGAAATGGCTGATTTCAGGGTTGAGGCAGGGAAAAGTTTCCTGAATAAGAAACTACTCAAAGAATAATGGGAACATAGCAAGGTACACATCTGCCAGCTTGAAGAGGTGTCCACTGGCCAAATCTAGGAGGGTGCGATCATCAAAATAAACAACGACAGCAAGGACTGTAATCCATTGAATGAGACTCATGAGTCTACACTGACATATATACATAAACACAGATGCATGTGTGTAAACAGGAGAAAAGGGAAAGCCCTTTCTGCAGTAGAAAGCCAATTATGAAATGTAGAAGGAATTAGAAAAAACCATTTGCTAAGCATTAGAGTAACTGTTTCAGATAAAAATTACCAATGGATGCCAAAAATAGTGGGTGATGTTTGAAGAGTAATGACATATCTACATAATTTCAAGGTATCTTCCCACAAGATACACTAATTAAAAAGAGTAAAAGTAATTTTACAGTGGAAAAATTTGGCATATACCAACTTAAGTGATGAAAGTTAATATCACAAGTTAGTTACCACACAAACTAACAGCATGTTGTCTCCTAATATGATGCACCAGAAGGACACAGCATTACTTCTGCATTTTTTCCTACCAAATGTCCACAGTCTGAATGTAAGTAAACATCAGACAAACCTAAATTGTGAGACATGCTAAAAAAATAATTGGTCTATACTCCTCAAAAATGTCAACATCAAAGAAGACAAAGAAAGCTTAAGGAAACTAAAAAGATGACAGCCAAATATACTGAAATCTTGGACAAGGAAAATACATGGGGAATAATGAATGCATTAGATCCAAGACATAATGAACATTAGTGGGAAAACTGGCCCGTAACTTTCAAAGATGTCAAAGTCATGGAAGGCTTTGAAACAAAAGACTGAGGAACTGTCCCAGATTAAAGGAATCTTAGGAGACACAATAAATGAATATAACAAATGACTTAGGATTTTCTGTTACTGTAGAAACACTTTATTATAAAAACATTATTGATAAACTGAACAAGCTCTATAAATTAAATAACAGTATTATATAAAAGCTAATTTCCTGATTTTATTATTTTACTGTGTTCATCAATGTCCATTTTTAGAGGTATATTCTCATATTAAGAGTAAAAAGGCAAAAAAAATAAATAAATAAGGCATCATGTCTACAAGTGACTTTCAATGGTTCATTAAAAAGATGCATATACGTGTGTGTGTGTGTGTGTGTGTGAGAGAGAGACAGAGAGAGAGAGAGAGAAGAGAGAGACAAAGACAGGGAGGAAAGGAGGATAAAGTAAATGTGGTATAATGCCAATGTTTGGGGAAAGGTAGCAATAAGGCCCCAAGAATTTTCTATATTTTTGTAAATCTGAAATATTCCTGTAAATCTAAAATTATCAATATAACAAAATAAGAAGCTAGAAGAAAAGCATATAAGGTCTAGAATTTTCTTAACGCATCTCTTTCCTTTTTCCATTGTTTATATGACCCTTCTCTTTCTTTTGTCCTATTGTCTCTGTCCTGCTCAATTTTGATTCTACTCCGAGTAGGGCTCTTTCCTGGAAGGGAGCTTAATCTGGTTTATTTTAAAAGCTCACAAGTCCCAGATTGTCTGTAGGTAGTAGGAGGGAGGACAATAAAAGCAGGAAGAGAAATAACCTGGCCCAATGTACTCTAAGACAGCCAGACCTACAAGCCTTAAGCTCAGAGAGCCTCACACACCCATAGGATGATAAACAACTGATGCTCCCTACGAATGTCATAAAAGATTGAGGCTTATAAGGAGCACAGAAAATAACTTTTTAATGGAAATGTATGTTACTCCTTATAAATATTCTCATTCAAAATACTAACCCAAACAAGTTAGGAAGACTAATGTGCTTAGGAGATGTGAATATCTTAATACTGTGGACAGCCCAAATTTTCCTACATCAATACCACAACACATCTTGATATGACGTATTGCCATTACCTTCTGGGGCTTCAAGGGTCTTCTTATTCTGCTCACACCACCCAATGGGGTAGAGGTCAGCCTTCCTGATGTCACACCAGAAGTCTGCTCTGCGATCCTCCCCGTAGCCATCATAGCGGAGAAGGAGCAGCTGCTCACAGGCGGTAATGATGGTGGCAACCCAGTAGGTTTCAGGATCAGTTTTCACAGCCACCTCCAGTTTCATCCCAGGAGCAAATCCATTTTGCAAACGTGTATCCACCTAAAAGTGGAAATGTTACTAAGCACCAGAAAAACATCTCAAATGAGTACTTCTTTGGTCAACATTCTTTAAGATTTACCATTCTGAAGCACTAAATGCAATAAAATCTTCTCAAGGGAAATCTGAGAAATTTCAATTCTAACTCACAGGAGTGATCCAAACAAAACAGGGACTAGCAATGCTGCTCTGTTCCATAGACCTGAAGGAGCTTTAAGAGAACTCAATATTCCACAAAAGCTGTCTATCATGATTATAGAATATGCTTTCTATTAAATATACAGACCACTAAATGTTCACCATTTTAACAACCTTCAACACATTAAGATTTCAAGAGTGATTTCTCAATCATTCAGAAGAAAATTTATGAAGCTAGAAAAAGTAAAGGACAAACAGAAGTTATATTGATAATAAATATGTATAATATGTACCATACAGAGGGAGCCGTATTTCCCAATTTCCCTAAAACAGTCTGTATTTACACGTGTTATCCTTGAATAATAACTAATAATGCCTCCTATCTCTCAAAAGTGCCCTAATTTAAATGACAAATTATATAGTCACAAACATTGCAGTCTGCAATTCTGGAAATCCTGTACGTACATACTCAATAATGAGAGCCAGGTTTCTTACTGTGGGATAAAGACGTGTATAAACCAAAATGCGTAAATTCAAGCTAATCACGAGAAAAACCAAAGCCCAACTAAGAAACCTAAAACATTTAGGTTGGTGAAAAAGTAACTGCAGTTTTTGACCATGAATTTTAAATCACTATAACTAGGTTCAAACATATCTTTATTAATCAAAATAGGAATCATTACAATCAACACATTTTTGCCAATGAGAAATAAGACTGCTTATTCCTGTAGCATAAAAATCCATGCTTTGGGATTCAACGAACTCTTGGAAAGCATTTTCTGCCTCCTGCTGGTTGGGGAAGCATTTCCCCTGAAGAAAGTTGGCAGTTTCAAGAAGTGGTAGTCAGCTGGGAAGCGGTCCGGTGAATATGGCAGATGAGGCAAAATCTTTGTAGCCCAACTTGTTCAACTTTTGAAGTGTTGGTTGTGCAACGTGTGGTCAGGTGTTGTTGCGCAGGAGAATTGGGCCCATTCTGTTGACCAATGCCAGCTGCAAGCATTGCAGTTTTCAGTGCAGTTCAGTTCAGTTGCTCAGTCGTGTCCGACTCTCGCGAGTTTTCAGTGCATCTCATCAACTGGCTGAGCATACTTCTCAGATGTAATGGTTTTGCCAGGATTCAGAAAGCCGTAATGATCAGACAGGCAGCAGTTCACCCAACAGTGACCATCACCTTTCTTGGGTGCAAGTTTGGCTTTGGGAAGTGCTTTGGAGCTTCTCCTCAGTCCAGTCACTGAGTTGGTCATCACCTGTTGTCGTATAAAATCCATTTTTCATCGCACATCACAAGCCAATCAAGAAGTGGTTCACTGTCGCATAGAATAAGAGAAAAATGGCACTTCAAAATAACAGTATTTTGATTTGTGGTCATCTCACAAGGTACCCACTTATCAAGCTTTTTCACTTTTCCAATTTGTTTCAAATGCCAAACGAATATAGAATGGTTGACGATGAAGTCTTTGGCAACTTCTCGTGTAGTTTTAGGAGGATGAGTTTTGATGATCCTCTCAAATGGTCATTGCCAACTTCCGACGGCCAGTCACTGAGGAGCGCAATGGCTTAAAGCTCCTCATCTTTAAGCTCTCACCTCCCTTGCAAAACTTCTCGAACCACTACTGCAATATACATTCATTGCAATTTCTGGGCCAAATGCATTGTTGATGTTGTGAGTTGTCTCCGCTGCTTTATGACCCATTTTGAACTCGAATAAGAAAACTGCTCGAATCTGCCTTTCATCTAACATCACTAACCTAGTTTAAAATAAATATAAAATAAACAGCAAGTAATAAGTTACTAGCAAAAAAATATGAAGTGATAAATGTGTATTAAAATGATGTGTAACATAACCACATTTATAAAACAATGTATTCTGATATCAAATAGCAAAGTTCAACAACGCAAGACTGCAATTATTTTTGTACCAACCTAATAACTGGTATATGATTTGCACTTCAAAGTATCCACACCATGAAAGACAGAGAGAATGAGGAACTGTCATGCACTGGAGGAGACCACGGAAACACAACAATTAAGTACAATGTGTCCATCATAACCACTGGGAAGTGAGGGGGCTTCTGAAAAGGAGAAGCCAGAAAGGGAAAGTATACATCCTGTGTAAAACTTCCTTTTCATTATAATCACTAACCTGCTGTTCTCCTGAAAAGCAATCACTATTCTAAATTATAACACTACAATCTAACACTGCCTGTGTTTCAGCACTATGTGGGCAAAATTACGCAGTATGAATGCTTTTCTTGCCCAACATTGCTTATGAGATTCACTTGTGCTGTTGCACATAACAGTACTTGATCTCTTTTCACTCCTGTATAGTGTTCCATTATACACAGATGCCATAATTTATCCACTGTAATTCTTCTAGGAGAAGGCACTCTGCATAGTTCACAGTTTTGGAAGACTACTAATAACACTGTCATGATTATAAGAATAGATCTGTGTATCATTTGATGCATACCTACACGAGTTCTTAAAATAAAAAGATACAGCCAAGCTGTTTCCTAACGTGGCTGCACCAATGTACTCTCCCAATAGCATACAAGAAATCTTGCTCCAACATTCTAACCAATACTACTGTATTTTCAGCTTTTTTCATTTTAACTATCTTGAAGCATATATTATATTATCTTGCTGTGATTTTAATTTGTATTATTATTAATAGAGTTGAGAATGTTTATATTTTATTAGCCACTTAGATTTCTTCTTCTGGGGAATGCCTAAATTTTTTGCCAACTTTTGAATCAATATTCTAGATAGCAGTTTGCTAATTACTTGTATTATAAATATCATTTTCTTGATGGTGTTGTCTGATAAATAGAAGTTATTAATTGCAATATACTCTGATCCATCAATATTTTTCCATTAAAAGGTTAATTAATTTTCTGTATTTTTAAACAAATTCTCCCCATCCCTAAAGGTCATAAGATATACCAATACTACTACATTATTTTCTGGAAGCCTTTCATATTGAGAACTAATATCCACCCTGAGTTAATTTCTATCTGTGGCATTTATTAGGTTGAGGCCAAGTTTACTTATTTGAATCAGCTTGTCAATTTCTACCTAATTTTTTTTGGTGTTTGATTTGAGTTGCAGTAAATCTACAGATTTGTTTGGGAAGAACTGACATCTTTACAATAATGAGTCTTCCATTACATGAACAAAGCCTATTCCTTCATTTTAACTTATTTCAATAAGGATTTGTGTCTCTTTGCAAATATCTGTTACATTTATTTGATGTTTTTTATGTTACTGTAAATCACATCTTTCAGTTTCCATTTTTGTATGTTATTAGTATATAGAAATACAATAGTTTTTTTAATATCTATCTTGTATTTAAAAATCTTGCAAAAATTACTCAGTAATTCTAATAATATAGTTGTACATTGTTTTATTCATCTGCAAATAATGATTTTTTTCCCCTTCCTTTTCAATTTTTAAACATTTTATTTGTTTTTCTTACCTTATTGTATTGGTTAGATCCTCCAATACAACTGTCAAATACGAATCATGTTAACCAGCATAATTTTTGTTTTATTCCATAATAAAAAGAAATATGGATATTACTATTAATAGTTTTCTGTAAATTTTGTATATACACACATCATCAAATTAAGATTGATGATTTATAGATTTGCTAAGAGTTTTTATTTGCTAAGAGTTTGCATTTATAGATTGCTAAGAGTTTTACCATAAGTGGATATGGAATTTTTTCAATAATTTTCTTTATATATTGAGATAATAGTAAACATTTTCTCCTTTACTCTATTACTATGGTGAATTATGCTGGTTTATTTTCAAATGTTAAGCTATCCCACATTCCTGGAAAAAATCGACTTGTTATTAATGTATTATCCTTTTAAAATATAGCTACATTCAGTTTGGTATTACTTTGTATGAAGCTATTTTTGCATCAGTCATTATGAGCGACACATCTCTGTAATTTTTTCTTCTTGAATTATTAGGTTTGGTACCAAGGTTGTGCTGATCTCTAAACAAACTGGTACCCTACAATTAATATAGGATCAAATGACCAGACAGGAAATAGAAGACTTAAATAGACATAAAGAGAACACTACTCAGCAACAGGAGAATACACATTCCTCTCAAATGAACATGGAACATTCTCCAGGACTGACCATAACATTAGGACAAAAATAAAAAAATCATACAAAGTACCTTTTCTGATGACAATGGAATAAACTTGAACTCAGTAACACGAGGAAAACTAAAAGATTCACAAATATGTGGATATTAAATACACTGTTAGCCAATAGATCAAAGAAGAAATCACAAAGGAAATTAGAAAATTCTTTGAGACAAGTTATAACAAAAATTGGGCTTCCCTGGTGGCTCAGATGGTAAACAATCTGCCTGCAATACAGGAGAGAAGAAAGCAGTATCGTGACATATATCCAAAGCGTTCTGTTCTTCTTAACAAGACTAACCCTCAAGAAAAACTATTTTACTAGGTCCTAACCAACTACATGCAGATTACACCACCCTTATGGCAGAAAGTGAAGAGGAACTAAAAAGCCTCTTGATGAAAGTCAAAGAGGAGAGTGAAAAAGTTGGCTTAAAGCTCAACGTTTAGAAAACTAAGATTATGGCATCTGGTCCCATCATTTCATGGCAAATACATGGAGATACAGTGGAAACAGTGTTAGATTTTATTTTGGGGGGCTCCAAAATCACTGGAGATGGTGATTGCAGCCATGAAATTAAAAGAGGCTTACTTCTTGGAAGGAAAGTTATGACCAACCTAGACAGCATATTGAAAAGCAGAGGCATTACTTTACCAACAAAGGTCCATCTAGTCAAGGCTATGGTTTTTCCAGTGGTCATGTATGGATATGAGAGTTGGACGGGGAAGAAAGCTGAGCACCGAAGAATTGATGCTTTTGAACTGTGGTGTAGGAGAAGACTCTTGAGAGTCTCCTGGACTGCAAGGAGATCCAACCAGTCCATCCTAAAGGAGATCAGTCCTGAGTGTTCATTGGAAGGACTGATGTTGAAGCTGAAACTCCAGTACTTTGGCCACCTCATGAGAAGAGTTGACTCTTCATTGGAAAAGACCCTAATGCTGGGAAGGATTGGGGGCAGGAGGAGAAGGGGACGACAGAGGATGAGGCGGCGGAATGGCATCACTGACTCGATGGACATGGGTTTGGGTGGACTCTGGAGTTGGTGATGGACAGGGAGGCCTGGCGTGCTGCAATTCATGGGGTCGCAAAGAGTCGGACACGACTGAGCGACTGAACTGAACTGAACCAACTACAGTGAACAGAACCTTACTGATCTAAAGTAAGGAAAATACCCAACTCCAGCCCCTTCTAGCCTCCAAAATAGGGGAAAGAATATGCACAACTCAGGCTCACTAAAACACTGAGACCAAATCACAGGACTAGAGAATGCTTTTGCTCCCCTCATACCTTACTACCACATCAAGAGGGCTCCTGTACAAAAGGTGAGGCAAAATAAATGACAGCAAAGTACCTTTAGCCTCTCACACCTATAGCTAAAACAAACAGTAAAATCAGTCTTTTATCTGGATAACAGAAAACAATGAAAACTCATTTATTTCTTTTTTTTTAATCAGTATATTAGTAACATATCCAGCTTTCAACAAAAAATTACAGAGCTACTGAAAGACAAAAACACAGTTTGAAGAGACAGAGAGATATTAGGACCAAGCTCAGATATGGCAGAGATGCATCATACCAGGAATTTAAAACTGATTCATATAATAAGGACTCTAAATGAAAAAAGATTTTCATTTTTTCTAAATGAAAAAAGATTAGGCAGTCAAGCAATATAGTCACCACTTACTTACATGTTTAAAAGACCCGTAGGGAACTGCTATGGACCCTGTCTCTTCTAGATAGTCTTCCCAGCTTAACTCCACTTCTTCCACTCCAGATCCAGCATCTGGAATTAAAACAACACAAAACAGGTGAGACCCAATTAAAGAAAACTCAAGATATAAAAACATAAACTTAGTAAACCTAACTTACAACTTACTTAACAAGTTAATTTACTTTACACCCAAGATAACTAAATGTTCTTTTTAAATGGCAGTTTCCCTTAAAGCACTGACTGGGGCTCCCCTGGGGGCTCAGATGGTAAAGAATCTGCCTGCAATGTGGGAGAACAGGGTTTGATCCCTGGGTTGGGAAGATCCCCTGGGGAAGGGAATGGCTACCCACTTCAGTATTCTTGTCTGGAGAACTCCATGGACAGAGGAGACAGGTGGACTACGGTCCATGGGATCCTAAAGAGTCGGACACGACTGAGCGACTAACACTTTCACTTCCACTTAATGCACCGATTATCAACGAATCTCAACACCACAGAGTGTAACATGCTATCATCTGCTGGGATCCATTTGGCATTCACCTAAATGGATCATATAAAGCTGGCAAGAGTGTAATTATTGGACCATAATTTGGTATCTAATTGCCAAGTATTTGAGATCCTTAATAGACATTTCAAACTTAATTTTTCAATCTCTTCTTCCTTAGTGTCTTCAAATTGAGTAAAAGATACCACTAGCTGATATTTTGGCTCAATCCAAAAACTGTGGAGTTATTCTTACTTTTTTCTCTTTCTTTCACATCTTACATTCAATCCATCAGAAAATTCTGTAGGTACTATCTTTAAAATACCCCAACTCTAATCACTTTCCACCATTTCTACTGCTCTAAATGCAAGGTCTAACAATATCTTTCACCTTTTAATCACACAATAAAACCTAAAATCTCTGGCAGACTGCAAAAGCCCTATATGATCTGATTCCTAGCTCCTGACCTTGCCACTGCATCCCCAACTAGCTCCTTGCTTGCTCACTGCACTCAAGGGACACTGAGGTTTGTTTGTTTGTTTTACTTTCTAACCACGTTCTCTCCTCAAAGTCTCTGTGTTAGTTATTACCTCAGCTTAGACTCATTCCCCTGTGTCATTCACAGCTTTACTTCATTCAGTCTCTACTCAAACACCTCTTCAGAAAGACCTTCCACCAACCAGAAAGGCCTTCCATCAGTGCACATCTAAGGTAGAAGCCCCCAGCCTCTGCTTTCATTATCTTCAAGGCATTCATTCCTACCTCAAAGTATACCTTATGTCTTTTTATCTTCCCCACTTGACAACAAACTCTATGAAGACAGGAACTTTGTTTTGGAAAATTCTCTATTTCTGTCATAGCAGAGACTCAACACATTTTGTTGAGTGAGCAAAGATTCAAACACTTCATTGTAATCCAATAACCCCAATTCACATAAGCTGCTTAAAAGCAGGGTTTTATTCACTGACATATCCCCTCTGTCCAAAACGATGCCTAACACTACCAGGTTTGAGAGAAACAGTTGCTGAATGAGTACACCCTTGGGGAGTCTATGCTTCGCACAAACACAAGGAAGCAAACACAGGGATGCTCACCACAGCACTGTTTCTAACAGCAACATGCAGAAGCAATCAGTAGGAGAATAGATAAATTATGGCAATCTTACAATGGAGCACTACTATAATATAGCACCTGAAATGAATGAATGGATTGACATATAAACCTCAAAAAGAAAAAAAAAATCACATCAAGTAAAAAAAAGCAGGTGAAGAATAAGAAGTATAAGATATAATTTAAGCCTCAAAACAAAACTTTGCAATATAATGTTTACAAATACATGCACTTCAATAACCTTTGGGGATGGGGGGAAGCAAAGAAGGTCAGAAGAAAAGTAAAAGAGACTTAAAGTGTACTATGCTTTATTAATTAAAAAAAATGAAACACATGAAAATGTGTTCAACATCATTAGGGAAAGGCAAATCAAAACCACAAAGAGGTACCACCTCATACTCATTAGGATGGCTATTATCAAAAAAGCAGAAAATAAGCATTGGCAAGGAAATGAGAAACTGGAATCTTTGCGCATTGCTGGTCTCGGAATATCAAATGGCACAGTCAATGTGAAAAAATTTTTTGTGATTCCTCAAAACATATTAAATATAATTACAATATGATCCAGCAATTTCACTTCTGGGTATATATATCCAAAAGAATTGATAACAGGGACCCAAACAAGTATCTGTACATGAATGTTTAGAGCAGCAATATTTACAACAGCCAAAAGGTGGAAGTAACTGACCCAGGCATCCATCAACAAATGAATGGATAAACAAAGTGTGGTATATGCATACAATGGAATATTATTCAGTCACAAAAAGGAAGGAAATTCTGGTACGGGTTACAAAATGTAGATGAACTATGAGAATATTACACTAAATAAGTCAAGCACAAAAGATCAAATATTATATGTTTCCACTTACTTGAGGTAGAGTAGTCAAATTCATAGAGACAGAAAGAAGAATGGGAGTTTCCAAGGACTTAGGTGGAGAGGGGAATGTGGAGTTAGTGTTTAATGGGTACAGAGTTCCAGTACAGGAAGATTAAAAAGTTTTGGAGATGGTGGTGTTAATGGTTGCACAACAATGTGAATGAACAGTAGAGCTAAACATGGTTAAAATGGTAAATTTTATGTTATGGATAATATACCACAATTTTAAAAAATGAAAACAAATTTGGACAAAGTTAATTTATTAATTTTTAATTCTGTATGACAGGTACATAAGTGTTCCTTATATGTTTTCCATTCGTTTCTACATGTTTGAAATTTTTCACTAGAAATAAAACAAATCAATAAAGACTTTATTGGGAGCATCCTGGAAGCATGAGTCAATAGAAAACCAACTTCCATGACTAGAACATAACAAGGCTAGACAATTCGTATTGATGGTCCTTGGCAAGAACCCTAGACCCTCAAGCATCATGCTAATTAAAAAAAAAAAACAAACGACAGCAATAAAAGCAATGAATTAAAGGACTAAAATCTCCCATACATCAAAAAAACTACCTAAAAACTGAGAAAAAAACAAGACTAATTAATGATCTGATAGAAAAATGAGCAAAATATATGAAAAGAGTATTTTTTTAATGCAAATAGTCCTTAAACATATGGAAAGATGTGCAAATTTACTCATTTTAAAAGAATGCAAATGAAAACTACACTGAGGTATAAGACTGGGAAAAATTCTAAAAGTTTGACAACATACTCCATGGTGAGGCAAGTAATTAGGCAGGTAAAGTAAAACGATACAACCCTGGTAAAAGGGGTTGTATTTTTGTTGGCAACAACTAACAAAATTACATATGTATTTACCTTCTGATCCAGCAATCCCACTTCTAGGAATCTATCCCAAAGATATGCTGGCAAAAATACAAAAAGACATATGTACAAGGCTATTCATTGTAGTACTATATATGTAATACCAAGACTGGAAGTAATCCAAATTTCCATCAATAAGGAACTAGGTGAATAAAATATAGTATATACATCTAGCATTATACAGCTGTAAAAAGGAATGAGAATGAGTTCTACATACTGATGTGGAATAATCCTCAGTACATATCAAGTGAAACAGCAAAACATAGAGCAGTTTTTATTGTATCTCTAATTTTTGCATAACGTAAAAGAGATATGAATATATATGTAAATGCTCACATATATCTTTTTACATTTTAAAAAACGAACAACAGGATAAAATGTAGATAAGAATAAAAAGCATGAATCCTATCAGCCTGAAAGTGGGAATGTTATAAATATAATTTTGACTTTATAATTATGTATATTCTTTACACAATTTAGAAATATACAATAAAGAAATCTTAAACCATACACTACTATTCTATTGATATCTGGAATGTTAGTATTCTTGTTGTGAGAAAATTATATGAATATTATATAAATAAATAAGTTTAAATAAGGATAAAACAATTTAAACAAGTTTAAATAAGGATAAAAACAAATAAGTGATGATACTAAAGATCACAAAACACATTTTCAAAAGAAAAGAGAAAAAAGAAAAGAAATAAAATCTAAGAAAGAAAATCCCTGTAATTTTATAAAATTATAAATATAAGATGAAGCCATCTGATTTTCTTTTCTCTTCAAAAGATGTGTATTGGAACTATGATCCCCCACACTGCGCATCAAACAAACAAACAAAATGATGTGTATTTTCTAGCTATGTTTATAGATGAGACCTAGAAGAAATGGCAAGCTGCTATCAATGAGCACTCCAGCATCTGGGCTGTAGACTATAAATATCATATCCACTTAAAAAAAAAACTTGGGGCAGAAAATGTACAGAAGGAACCTCGGAATCTTACTATGCCAGAAAGCAAGGACTACAACTATCAGAGATATAATGACATCACATCCAAAGAACACAGGAACCAATTTGAAACAACTCTCACTGCTCAAAAATGGAACAATTTGATCATCAAATGAATGATGACAGCAATGGATTCAAATTCACATGTAATATATATTATATACGTAATGTATAACTGTATGAGTTAATGACAACATTTAAAACAAAAGAAAACAAATCAACTTCCTAAATAGCAGAGTGAATACATTACTCTTTCAGAAAAGCAGCAAAAATACTGGCTAAACAGTGAAACTTGACCATTTCAAAGTTCTGAAATTAACTGAATGAAGGCAAAAAAAAAATGAAAAGCATCTATTCAAGACAAGTTATTGAACCTCTGTCAGAAGAGTGGGACTGTGGTGCTTTAAGTTGGATCTATTCCCATCTTTCATTCCTCCTCAGCTCAAAAAAGAAATTTTAGAACCGAAAATATAATAACCAAAAAACAAAATAAACCCCTCCATAGATAAGCTTACAGCAGAATGGGGAGAAGAAAAAATCGCTATTAAAGAGTAATAGAAAATACTCAATTTAAATAACAAAGAGAAAAAAAATGAAAAGAGCTTCACAAAGCTGTGCAACAATAACAAAGATTTAACAAAAGTGTCTTCAGAGTCCCAAAAGAAGAGAAAGAACAGGGCAGTAAAAGTCCTTGAAGAAATAATGGCTGAAAACGTTTCAAATTTGTCAAGACATAAGCCTACAGTTTTAAGAAGCTGAGAAAACTCCAAACAAGATAAACCCAAGGAAATCTATACACACACACACAGAGTCAAATTGCTAAAAATGAAAGACAAAAAATCTTGAAAGCAGCAAGAGAAACAATACCTCTTCTAAGGGAAGTGACCTGAGACAGAATTCCAATGACAGAAAATTTTTTATCAGAAAGGGAGACCTGAAGGCACAATATTTTTCAAGATATGAAGAAAAGAATCTTCAATTCAGAATTTTATATTTAGCAAAACTATCCTTCAATAATCAGGGGCAAAATGAAGATATTCTCAGATGAAGGGAAACTAATAATTTTATCACCAACAGACCTACCCTAGAAAAATGGCTAAAGGAAATTCTATGAACAGAAGTGAAATGACAGTAGAAGGAATCTTGGAAAATCAGGAATGAATAAAGAACAAAAAATAAAAATAGTGGAAAACATCATTATGAAGCATTTTCCTTCTTGTCTTGAATTTTCTAAATTATATTTGACAGCTAGCTGAAACAAACAAAAAAAAATTTTTTTTGGCCATACCACAAGGCATGTGGGATCTTAGTTCCCTGATCAGGGATGGAACATGAAATGCCCTGCACTAGAAGCACAGTCTTAACCACTGGACAGCCAGGAAAGTTCCCCCAAATATTAACAATATCTGATGTGGTTCTCAAAATATGCAGAGAAATATTTAAGACAAGTTTTATTATAAATAAGGGTAGGTAAAGAGATTTAAAAAGCAGGAAATTTCTACACTTCACTCTAACAAAATGATAACATCAGCAGAGTGGGATATGTTAGGTATACATAATACCTAGAGCCATCACTATAAAAGCTGCACAAAGAGATAAACTCAAGAACAGTATACGGGGCTTCCTTTGGTGATCGATTGGTTAAGAATCTGCTTGCCAACTCAGGGGATATAGGTTCGATCCCTGCTCCAGGAAGATCCAGATGCCATGGGGTAACTAAGCCTGTAATCCCAGTTAACACAGCTAACTGACCCAGTGCTTTAGAGCCTGCAAGCCGCAATTTCTGAAGCCTGTATGCCTGAAGGCTGTGCTATGCAACCAGAGAAGCCACCCAGTGAGAATGCTATGCACTGCAGCTAGAGTGTAGCCCCTGCACTCCACAACTAGAGAAAGCCTACACGGCAACAAAGACTCAGTGCAGCCAAAAATAACAAGCAAACAAAACCTTAAAAAAAAAAAAAAAAGAACACTGTATAGACAAATCAAAACAAAATTCTAAAAACATTTTCAAGTATCCCACAGGAAGATAGGAAAAGGAACAAAAAATAGAGAAAACAAACGAACAAAACCAGCAGATGTTAAAAAAAAAAAAGCACATATGAACCTTAACATGTCGATAATAACATTAAGTGTAAATGGTATAAACACACCAATTACAAGACTGAAAAAAAATTTTAAGGACTATATGGTTTTATAAGATACTTCAAATATAATGATTTATAGAAGGTGAAAGCAAAAGGATGAAAAGGATATACCATGGAAACGTTACTAAAAAAAAGAGTATGGACAAGTAAAATCTATAGATACAGAAAGTAGACATGATTGCCAGAGGCTGGATTAAGCAAGAAATAACTGCCAATGGTTTCTTCTGAGGAGTGACGAAAATGTTCTGGAATTAGGTAGCAGTGCTTGTGAATATACTAAAAACCAATGAATTGTGTATTTTCAAATGGTAAATTTTATAGTATGTGAATTGTATCTCAAAAAAAAGTACTTCAATAAAGTTGTTCATTGAAAAGCAAACAAACAATATGACTGATAAACGAGCCAAAAATACGATGACATGGTACTGAAGAGGATATAGGGATGGCAAGTAAGAAACCTGTTCCACATCACTAGCCATTAGGGGAATGCAAAGTAAGACCAAGATGATCTGTTAACTTATCAGCACGACTTAAATAAAAATAGTGACAATTCCAAATGGCTGTGAGGATGTGAAGAAATCAGATCTCATACATTGCTGGAAAGAATGTATATGATATAGCCACTCTGGAAAGTAGCTGTGCTCCTGGGCATTTATCCCAGAAAAACTAAATTTTATGTATATGATTATTCATAGCAGCTTTATTCATAAAAGCCAAAAGCTGGAAGCAACCAAAATGTACTGCAACAGATGAATGGTTAACCAAACGGCAGTATATCCACGGAACACTACCAAGCAATAAAAGAGAACAGATTCCTGATACGTTCAAGAATTTGGATGGATCTCAGGAGCATTATTTTGAGTGAAAAAAAAAGCCCATCTCAGAGAGTCACATACTGTGTGGTTCTACTTATGTAACATTCTGGAAATGACAAAATTGTAGATATGAAGAAATGATTAATGGTTACCTGGGGTTAGGGAATGCTGGGGAAGAGGAGTCGGTGTAACTGTGAAGGGGCAGTACAAAGGAGCTCTGTGTGGCAAATGGAATAGTTCTGTATCTTGACTGAAGTGGTAGTTACAGGAATTTACACAAATCATAGAGAAATACATACATTTGATACATATATCAATCTCCTAGCTTTTATACTGCACTATACTTAAATGAGATGTAACTTACAGTAGAAGCAGGGTGATGGGTACATGAATACTGTCAGAATCTTTGCGAGCTCCTATGAATTTATAATTACTTCAAAACAAATTAACTTTTTTTTTTAACAAAGTCTGCTCATAAAAGTTATTTACTTTTTCAGCAAACAGGCTGAGCACCCCTGGTGCCAGGTACAAAGAAAAATAACTCATATCTTCAAAGAGCTTCCCATTTAGTGGTAGAAAGATAAGCCTGACAGTGTAACACAGGTGAGTAATGGAATTCTGCACTCCAAAGAACAGATTTCGCTCAGCAAAACCAATACCTGCATCAGTCTGCTGCTCCCCGTTCATTTCCACAGCACATGGGTAATCTCCTCCCCCACAGAGGACAGGCCTTATGTCTATGCTACAATCTGAAGATTACTTGCAATTCTCAAGCATCTGTTCAATGGGCATCGAAGGGTCCAAGTGAAAGTGCTGAAAAATCAAAAAGAACACATTAACAGGCTGCAGTCCAGTGTTTACTCATTCATAAGACATAACACTCTGGTGGGCTGAAACGGCAGATAAAAACACACGGGCAGCATAGATGGAATTAGAGATAAAAATTGACACCTTTTCTAATTTTGAAGATGTGTGTGTGTGTTTGTGTGTGTTGACACAGAGAGAGCAAGCTAGTAAGATCTTGATATCTAAAAATCACAACAAATAAACATATATATATGAATCACTACCCCTTCAACTTAGATTATAATAATGAGCAGGACTATCCACAAAAATTCCAGTTCTTAATGAAATTCTGGGGAGTGGGGTAGGAGTTTAGCTTTCAAAGCTCTGTCTTAGTGAGTAAGATTCAGGGTACAAAGTATTATTTTATCTAGTTTCCCATCTCATTTACCTAGAATATTATGCAGAACCAAAAAGTATGAACTATATTTGTCTACAATTATACTTACAAAGAAAGCACCATTCTTCCAAAATAAGCTCTGAAATCATTTATTCTTTTTTTTAAAAAGAGTTTTATTGGGATATAACACACATGCCAAAATGTTCCATTTTAAGTGTATAATTCAATAATCTGGTAAATTTACAGAGTTGTGTAACCATCACTATAATCCAATTTTAGAATATTTCTATCCCCTTGGAAAAGAACTTCCTTCCCATCTGCAGTTCTTCCCCATTCCATCCCCAGCCTCAGGCAACCACTAATCGACTTTCTGTGTCTAAGGGTTTTGTCACGTCTGGACAGGTCATGTGATGGAATCACACAGTATATGGTTTCTTGTACCTCGCTTCTTTCACTCAGAGTGTTTTTGAGGCCCATCCATGCTGCACATGGATGAATCTATTCATTCCTGCTTTACCTACATGCAAAACAGTCTCAGATACTGCTCTACATATGCCTAATAGAGTAGAAAGAGGAAAGAAGCTGCTGCCGGAAGGCACAATGTGAACTGACCCCAAGGGCAACAATGCAGAAAACCGTAACGCTGGGACAGCAACACAACAGCCACAGCTGCCTGGGTGATACCTACAAGAGCAAATACCTCCGAATCTGTCAACAAGATTCTGAATCTGTATTCAATCCCCAGTAATGGATTCCATAAAAACCTTTTAAATAGATTCGAGCTCCAGCTCCACCCACGACAAATATGCTATCTTATACAAACTAGATTATGTTCATTTTTAAAATCTAAAATGAGCATAACATCCATTTCAAATTTTAAAACTAAATTTCTTACTGAGTATAGAGAAAATCTTAATAAGTGTTAATACTATGGATATCCCATTTGAGGTAACTGCCAGTTATCCAAAGTCCTTTCATACAATTTAAGCACTGAAACTCACACTTTCACAGATAGGAACAACTGAGTATAAACTTGGTAGTGAGATTTAAAGCCTCTAAACAAGCTTTCTTCTCTCAGCTTCCTTTTCTACTCCAAGTCCAAAACATTCAAACTATACCATTCTACCTATAATTCATTCACTCCCCATATTTATGGAACACCAATTCATTACCATCTACTATTCCAGGGGGTAAGGGTAAAGTAACCAAGAGAGACTTAGTCTAGTCTCTGCATTCATGATGCTTATTTTCAATAGGGGGAAGAAAATTTAAGCTAACAACTTAAAACAATTATTTAAAGTGCTAAGAAGTAAAAGCAGGGGCTTCCCTAGTGGTCCCGGGGTTAAGAATTGGCCTTGCAATGCAAGGGACACTGGTTTGATCCCTGGTCCCGGAAGATCCCACATGCCATGGAGCAACTAAGCCATGGTCCACTACTACTGAAGCCTGCGTGCCTGGAGCCCATGCTCTGCAACAAGAGAAGCCACCACCACGAGAAGTTCGAGCTCCGCAACTAGAGAGTAGCCCCTGCTTGCCACAACTGGAGAAAGCCTGTTGTGCAGCAACAAAGACGCATCACAGCTGAAAATTACATAAACAAATAAAATCTTTAAAAAAAAAAAAAAAAGAAGTAAAAGCAGTGGGTGCTAAAATAGAACATAATGGCAGCCCTAACCTAAACCAAGAGGACACTGACAGGGTCTCTGGCTGGAGGTGGTGGGGGGCGGGGCAGTGAGGAGGCTATTTAAGGTGACACTAAAGGTTGAGCACCGAAGAACTGATGCTTTCAAACTGTGGTGCGGGAGAAGACTCTTGAGAGTCCACTGGACAGCAAGGAGATCAAACCAGTCAAGTCTAAATGAAATCAACCCTGAATACTCACTGGAAGGACTGATAGTGAAGTTCCAAAACTTATGGTCCCCTGATGTGAAGAAAGACTCACTGTAAAAGGCTCTGATGGTGGGAAAGATTAAGAGCAGGAGGAGAAAGGGGTAACAGAGGATGAGATGGTTGGATGGCATCATCGACTCAATGGACATGAGTTCAAGAAAACTCCAGGAGATACGGAAGGACAGGGAACCCTGGTGTGCTGCAGTCCATGGGATTGCAAAGAGTCAGATATGACTGAATGACTGAACAATAACAAAGGGGAAACTGCAGGGAGTCAAAAAGGACAAAAAAGAAAGTGTAGTCCAGGCCTAGGGAGCAGCAAACACAAAGGCTCTAAGGTAGGGAGGAACTGAGAAGAGGCCTCTGTGGCTGAGGATCGGAACCAACCAGTTAAGTGGACAGAAGAGAAAAAACACACATGATATTTACTGAGGATTTACCATATGTGGATACTACCCAAAGCACTTAAACATACTAAGCCATCTAACACTCTCAACAACTGGACAAGGTAACCATAACACCATGAGGAAACAAGCACAGAACAAGTACTACCTGCCAGTGTCCTACAGCTAGCAAGAAGGAAAACCAGGTTTCAGACCTAGCAAAACATCCATATACTATTTCCTCAAGCACTATATTATATACTACCTCTCAATGAGAAGCAAGCAAGGGTTTCTTTAATTAAGTAGTGTGTGCGTGCTCAGTCACTTCAGTTGTGTCCGACTCCTTGCGATTCTATGGATGTAGCCTGCCAGGCTCCTCTGTCCATGGAATTCTCCTTGGAGTGCATTGCCGGGCCCTCCTCCAGGGGATCTTCCAGACCCAGGGATCCAACTGAACTCGGGTCTTCCACATTGAAGGCAGATTCTTTACCAGCTGAGCCACAAGGGAAGCCCAAGAACACTGGAGTGGGTAGCCTATTCCTTCTCCAGCAGATCTTCCCAACTCAGAAATCGAACCGGGGTCTCCTCCATTGCAGGTAGATTCTTTACCAACTGAGCTATCAGGGAAGCCCTTTTTAAGCAGAGAAAGGATCAAATCTGTTTTTAAAAAGGTCACTCCAAAAGAAAAAAATCACTCTGGACCCAAAAAGAGAAACCATAAAGGAGACAAAATATAAAACAACAAAAAGGAAACAATAGGAATATAAAAGTATCAAATTTCTACATGGCAAAAGACACCATAAACAAAACTCAAAGATAAGAGAGTAGTTCTGAAAAGTTCTCATTACAAGAAAAAATTTTTTCCTATGTTTGGTGACAGATGTTAACTAGATTTACTGCAGTAATCTCTCACAATGTATACAAATATCAAACCATTATGCTATGTGTCTGAAACTAATATAATGTTATGTCAATTAATATTCAACAAAAACAAAAGGACAGCTGAGATAGGTGAAAATATCAGCAACATGTGAGATAATGGATTACTTAATAGAAGTTCCTATAATTCAACAAGAAAAAAGAAAACTGGGCAAAATATTAATAATTAAGTAATTCACATTAAAAATCAGAGTTAAAACTTACAAAAATATGTCCAATTCCCTTAGTATTATTACCTGTAACAGTGATAAACCAGCAACAGCTTATAAAACCATCAAATGTGAATGAGATGGCTACACATATTATGAAACACCTACATTTGGAAATACTCTGTATCCATTAGAAGAATATAGGTAATTTGTAAAAGCATATGGGAATGTGATCTTTACACTCAGTGAAAAAAAAGCAAGTGAAGGATAATTTATATTAACTTTTAAAAATCTTGTGTCCATTGTTTACTTGGCTATGTGACTTTCAACAAATGCCTTATTTGTGCCAATGATATCACTTATAAAAGTGGGGATCAACAGTATTGTACCTACCTCACCGGGCTGACAGGATTAGTAGGATAAACCATGAAGAACATTTACCAGAGAGTTACATAGTAAATGCTGAGTTAATGTTATGCAGTTGACAGTTTTAAGTTCCTACAGCAATAATTTAGTGGTCATCTCAACATATAGTCTTAAAACTTCGTAGTGGGTCTGATACAATAAAATTTTCTTTTGGTTTACAAGGCTTTGCAGATAGCACCCACTGCTTGCACTCATCAACTCTTGAAATACACCACCATATTTTGTGCAGTGAGACACATTGTGCAATAATAATAATTATTATAAATAAATATTCAGAGCCAAAAAGACATGAGTTGGGGGAAATGTAAGTCTTATGTAGGTGAAACTAAGAATATAAACTTTCAAATATTGAGTTATAATTAACATATAATATTAGGTAAGTTTCGGGTGTAGTGATTCAATTTTTTTTATACAATATGAAATGATCATTGCAATAAGACCAGTTACCCTCTGTCACCATGCAAAGTTGTGAAAAAGGACTGAGACTTTTTCAATCTTACAACATCAGTTAGATTTTTAACCAATCAACAGTCAGTTCATAGTTTTAACAGGATCAAGAGAAATAAAGTGATGAAGCCTTTTGCTGTAGAACATCTAGAAGATCCTTCTCTTTATTGTTAGTCTGCTGTCTTTTTATGCAATGAGGGGGTAAAAACAGTTAAATATCCAGGAGCTTGAAAAATATAAAAATTTAATTCACTTTTCATTTATTTCCTATTCATGTTAAATTTTTATTGCCTTTATTTTATTACTGATTTTGGTATTAGAATTCCTCTTGTGGTGACCAGAATATATTAAGAGTTATTTATGTAAATAAGCTCTTATGAACTAACTAATCTGAATCTTGCTCATTTTATTTAAAATTATTTCAGTGAACTAAACAGGAGCCTATTACAGGAGATTCTAATAAAAGAGACCGAAGTCAAAGTACAACTATTCTAAAATATGAAACACCTCTAAGAAATATAAATAACAATTTAAAAAGCAAAGTTAATTGTACAAAACAAGCTCTGAAGTCAAACATACACAGGCACACAAAGGAAACAACAAAACCCAGGCAGAATAAAACTGAATTTAACAATTTCACTTTTAGTGATATATCAATGTAAAATAAATCCACCATGGGATACTTAAACTTTTTAATAGACCTTTTAAAAGATCTAAAAGTCATCTGAACAACAAACAGCTACATGATGTTTCCCCTTCCCTTTATAATACTCGGCTCCACGTTAATGCACTTGACTTTCAAGGCTGAGATTAAACACTGAGTAAGAGTACTTATTTCAGAGAAAAGTTACAATTATGCCAGAGAGATTTCTATAGCTTAAGTGCTCAGCCAAATGACTTAATAAGCTGGACATAACTTTTAAAGCACTTTGGAAGGACAAAACTCAGTGTAACTATAAAGATATGACCTATTACTTATGGTGGCTGCAAGAAAATGTTTTAATTCAGTAAATATTTAGCAGACAGTTAAAAAGAAAATTCCCACTGACATGTTTGAATTTGCACTCCTCTCCCTCAACTCAACAAATGGAAGGTCAGTAATAATTTTAAGTATGCTGTAAATATGGTAAAAGGAAACAATTCAGCAATCAGATGCTCCACTGAGGGCAGATTTGCAAAGTTAACCTTGCTCCTGACAGTAGATGCTAGTGGTAGAGTCTCTGTATTTTTGTCCCCCAACACGTGTAGATTTCAGTCGGTCTTTCACTCCCCACAGTGGTTAACCTTCACTCCCTGACCTTGTGCACATCCTATTTGACAGGCTATGTAAATTAAATCTTATGCTTACATCTGTCAAATGTCAATGTAACTTGATTATCAGGAGTAGAAAATTTCTATTGTTTCATTAAGTTGTTTGTTATTGTTGTTTTTATCCCACTGCTACATGTTGAACTAGGAACATAAAAAAAATAATTCTGTTAAGTTGAAAAATCTTAGCCACTCAGATCATCCAAATTAAATTTGACACTAACTTAACTTTTCATGACTATGTAAACACAACACAGGGCATACCTACCTCAGTTGAACAAATCAGTACTTATTAATTTACAAAAACAGTAAAAGCTTTCAACAAAAGCCACAACTCAGGAATATCCTAAGGTTCTGTGGAAGTCTGGAAGGGAGAAAATTTGGGGGAGAATGAATACACGTATACGTATGGCTGATTCTCTTTGCTGTCCCCCTGAAACTATCACAACAACACTGCTAATCAACTATACTTCAACACAAAACAAAAAGTTTAATAAAAATAAAATAGAATACCCTTTTTCAAAAGGTGCTCAACATCACATCATTAAGTAAAGGGAGATCAAAACTACAGTGAGCTATCACAGCATACCGACTGGAATGGCTATCATCAAAAAGACAAAAAATAGCAAGTGTTGGCAAAGATATGGAGGACAAGAAACTGCTTTGCATTATTACTGGTGGGAATATACACTGATGCAGGCATGGTATGGACAAGAATCCCTTAGAAGAAACAAAGTAGCCCTCATAGTCAACAAAAGAGTCTGAAATGCAGTACTTGGGAGCAATCTCAAAAATGAAAGAATGATCTCTCTTTGCTTCCAAGACAAACCATTCAATATCACAGTAATCCAAGTCTATGCCCTGACCACTAACGCTGAAGAAGCTGAAGTTGACCAGATCTATGAACACCCACAACCTTCAGGAACTAACACCAAAAAAGGTGTCCTTTTCATCATAGGGGACTGGAAAGCAAAAGTAGTAAGTCAAGAGACAGCTGAAGTAACGGGCAAGTTTGGTCTTGGAGTACAAAACGAAGCAGGGCAAAGGCTAACAGTGTTTTAGCAAACACCCTCTTCCAACAACACAAGAGATGACTCTACACATGGACATCACCAGATGGTCAATACTGAAATCAGACTGATCATATTCTTAGCAGCCAAAGATGTAGAAGCTCCATACAGTCAGCAAAAAATAAGACAGGGAGCTGACTGTGGCTCAGATCCTGAACTCTTTATTGCTAAATTCAGACATATTGAACAAAGTAGGGAAAACCACTAGACCATTCAGGTATGATTTAAATCAAACCCCTTATGATTATACAGTGGAAATGACATATAGATTCAAGGGATTAGATCTGATAGAGTGCATGAAGGGCTATGGGTGGAAGTTCGTAACACTGTACAGGAAGCAGTGATCAAAACCATCCCCAAGAAGAAGAAATGCAAAAAGGCAAACTGGTTGTCTAAGGAGGTCTTACAAACAGCTGAGAAAAAGAGAGAAGCAAAAGGCAAAAGAGAAAAGGAAAGATATACTCATCTGAATGCAGAATTCCAAAGAGCAAGGAGAGAGAAAGAAAGCCTTCCTAAGTAAACAATGCAAAGAAATAGAGGAAAACAACAGAATGGGAAAGACTAGAGATTTCTTCAAAAAAAATTAGAGATATCAAGGGAACATTTCATGCAAAGATGGGCACAATAAAGGACAGAAATGGTATGGACCTATCAGAAGCAGAAGATATTAAGAAGAGGTGGCAAGAAGACACAGAAGAACTATACAAAAAAGATCTTCATGACCCAGATAACCATGATGGTGTGGTCACTCACCTAGAGCCAGACATCCTGGAGTGAGAGGTCAAGTGGGCCTTAGGAAGCATCACTACAAACAAAGCTAGTGGAGGTGATGAAATTTCAAATGAGTTATTTCAAATCCTAAAAGATGATGCTGTCAAAGTGCTGCACTCAATATACCAGCAAATTTGGAAAACTCAGCAGTGGCCACAAGACTGGAAAAAGTCAGTTTTCATTCCAATCCCAAAGAAAGGCAATCCCAAAGAATGCTCAAACTACCGCACAACTGCACTCATCTCACATGCTAGCAAAGTAATGCTCCAAATTCTTCAAGCTAGGCTTCAACAGTACGTGAACCAAGAACTTCCAGACATTCAAGCTGGCTTTAGAAAAGGCAGAGGAACCAGGGATAAAGTTGGGTCACAGGGAAAGTAAGAGAATTCGAGAAAAACATCTATTTCTGCTTCATTGACTACACTAAAGCCTTTGATTGAATGGATCACAACAAACTATGGAAAATTATGAAAGAGATGGGAATACCAGACCACGTTGGCTGACTACTGAGAAACCTGTATGCAGGTCAAGAAGCAACAGTTAGAATCGGACATGAACAACAGACTGGTTCCAAATTGGGAAAAGGAGTACGTCAAGTCTGTATATTGTCACACTGCTTATTTAACTTACACACAAAGCACATCATGTGAAATGCCAGGCTGGAAGCACAGCTGGAATCAAGATTGTCAGGAGAAATATCAATAACTTCAGATATGCAGATGACACCACCCTTATGGCAGAAAGCAAAAAAACAAAGAGCCTCTTGATGAAAGTTGAAAGAGGAGAGTGAAAACGTTGGCTTAAAGTTCAACATGCAAACAACGAAAATCATGGCATCCGGTTGCATCACTTCATGGCAAGTAGATGGGGAAACAACAGAAACAGTGACAGATTTTATTTTCTTGGGCTCCAAAATCAGTGCAGATGGTGACTGCAACCATGAAATTCAAAGACACTTGCTCCTAGGAAGAAAAGCTATGACCAACCTAGACAGCATATTAAAAAGCAGAGACATTACTTTGCCAACAAAGGTCCACCTAGTCAAAGCTATGGTTTTTCCAGTGGTCATGTATGGATGTCAGAGTTGGACCATAAGGAAGGCTGAGCACCGAAGAAATGATGCCTTCTAACTGTGGTGCTGGAGAAGACTCTTGAGAGTCCCGTGGACTGCAAGGACATCCAACCAATCAACCCTCAAGGAAATCAGTCCTGAATATTCATTGGAAGGACTGATGTTAAAGCTGAAACTCCAATACTTTGCCTGATGCAAAGAACTGACTCATTGGAAAAGACCCTGATGCTGTGAAAGTTTGTAGGCAAAAGAAGGGGGAGACAGGATGAGATGGTTGGATGGCATCACCGATTCAATGGACATGAGTTTGAGCAAGCTTCCAGAAGATGGTGATGGACAGGGGAGCCTGGCTTACTGCAGTCCACGGGGTCGCAAAGAGTTGGATAAGACTGAACAACAATAAGGCAGAGTATGAAGACAATTTCCTCAAAAATTGAAAAACAGAACTACCACATGATCCAGAAATTCCACTTCTGGGTATGTGAAGTGAAAAAAATGAAAACACTAATTCAAAAAGGTATCTTACACCCTCACATTCATTGCAGCATTATTTATAATAGCTAAGATATGGAAGCAACCTAAATATCTATGAAGAGATGAAGAAGATATAGTGTATACATATGAACATATACAATTAAATCATTTTTGCAATATATATTTTGCACTGTATACATATATATAAATCAATCACAGTTTTATATACCTTGGCTTAGTACAACGTTATGTCTATTATATCTCAATCTTTTAAAAAGTCAAATTACCAAATAATATTTTAAAAGAGCTATTTTGGTCTTATAATGAGAAACTTTTAAGTCAAATATGGCATAAGCATACAATCTATTACTACCTGACTGTTAAAACTGTGTTATAGAAAAGTTTTCCTTCCCAATTAAAATATCAATAAGATGTTTTATTCACCTTGATGAGTTATTTAAATGCATCTAGAAGAGAAAAGGTACAATCCAGCTACATTTTTGTAAAAGATGATATATGACGAAGCTAGTTCCGTCCATCAAAATATTAAAATAGTATGGTATTAGTGCAAGAAAAGACAAATACGTCAATAAAACAGACTGATGTTGAGAAAGATCCATTTATATGGGAGAATAGTTTGTGATACAATGGCATCCCATATCAATTGTGAAAGGATGAACAAATAAAGAAATGGCTATTCATTCTAGGAAGAAAAAACTTAGACTCTTACTTCATGCTACAACAAAAATAAATCCCAGGTGAATTAAAAGAGCAAAACATGAAAATTAATACTTCAAACAAATTAAAAGTGAAACACAAGAGAATATGGTTATAACTTTGGTATAGACTTCCTTAATCAAGCAAGCTATAAAATGGATACTTGAGTACATAAACATTTAAAACTTCTGATTAGCAAAAAGATACCATAAAACACTTCCAAAGCCAAATTACAGACTAAAAGAAAATATTACCAGCTCTATAAATAATAGACAAAAAATTAACAGCCATAATTATAGAAAATACCTATAAATCAATAAAGGAAAAAGAACAACCCTTATAGGGGTGAAATAGATACAAACAGGAGGTTTATAAAAGACATGCAAATGACTTATAAGCATATAAAATGTTTAACATCAACAGCTAAAAATGAGGCATTTGTCACTTACAGATGGGCAAAGATGAATGCTGCTATCACCAGTTACAGAGCACAAATGGATATGACTCTTTCAAAGAATTTTATTCCATCTAAAATTTTAACTTGCATTCTCTACTTCTGAGCAATTCAATTTCCAATATCTATTTCAGAAAACTATCCCCCCCCCCCCCCCGCCCCGGCCAAAAAAAGTAGCATAACAATGTCAAAGAAAGAGATAAAACTGTTCTCACTTTCAGGGCATAAACAGAGAAAACACCCCCAAGGGTACAAAATGTAAAAGCCTAATTGCATGCTTCAACAATGTCTGTAACTAAAGAAAAATTGGATTACCTCAGTATCAATCAGTAAATTAGGGCACATCTGTAAGATGAGAGTTAAAAAGAATGAGCTAGTTTAATGGGTACAGAGTTATGTTAGGAGTGATGAAAACGTTTTGAGTATAGATAGCAGTTTTTGTGTGTGTGCGCATTAAAAAACATAACTCAAACATATTCAAAACTACATATTTCTATAATATATACATATTTCTTTTATATCTACAGATACCTTTAAAATGATCTGGAAGATCACATCCAAATCACTACCAGTGGTTACTTCTAGGAAACTGAGATTCAGGAACAGGATAAAAGGAAATTTGTGCTTTATCTGCACTGAATAAATTTTTTAAGAATGTATTCATGTGTACTTCTATGACTTAAATTTTTATTTTAAGAAAAAAATGCATTTACTGATATGATAAGTTATTCATTCTTTCAACAAATGTTTACCAGAAACCTATTCTGTGTGAAGCCCTATCAAAATATTAGGGATCTATCAGTGAAGAACACTGCCAAATCTCTGCCTTCATGAGGTGTATGCTTTAGTGGGAAGGAGAAAAAGTATAGTATTTTTTCTAAATATGGTAAGTGACAGGGCAGGGGAGACCCATAGGCTAAAAGTTTCATTGGGTGGAGGGGGCGCATCACCAAAAAGGTAACAATGTAACAATGGACAAAGACCTGAAGGACAAATGGAAGGAGAGTCTGACAGGCAGAGGGAAACCCAGAACAAAGACCTTAGAAGGCATGTGAGCTGTGTTCTAAGATTAGCAAGGAAGCCAGGGTAGTAGAGGCCACAAAAGCAAACCAGAGAAGAGGAGAAGCAAGAGAGACATCCACTTCACACTGTTTGCCACACGCCCAGTCTCCTTTGTGACTGTCTCCCACCTATTTCTTAGGGAATCATGGTATTTACCGCAACCCTACTCCTCTGGGGTGGGGGTGGTAGAACATACAGGCAGTGCTGAGGGGGATGTAAAATGGTGCAATCCCTTTAGAAAACTGTCAGGCAGTTTCTGAAAATGTTAAATACAGATTTACCATGAGACCTAGCAATTCCACTCTTTGGCACATACCCAAGAGGACTGAAAACATATGTCTACACCAAAACTGGTACATGAATGTACACAGCAGCATTCTTCACAATGCCAAAAGGTGGAAACAACCCAAGTGTCCACCAGCTGATTAATGGATGAGTAAAACGTGAGCTATCTAACACAATGGGATATTATTTGGCCATAAAAAGGAACAAAGTACTGACACGTGCTACAACACCGATAACCTAGAAAATACTGTGCCAAGTGAAAGAAGTCAAACACAAAAGGCCACATGCTGTATGCTTCCGTTGATATGCAATGTACTGAGTAAGCAAACCCATAATCCCATGGACTGTATGGTGCATGGGGTAGCAAAGAGTCAGACACAACTGAGCACCTTTCACTTTCACACAACTCAGTTGGTAAAGAGTCTGCCTGCAACGTGGGAGACCCGGGTTCGATCCCTGGGTCAAGAAGACCCCTTTGGAGAAGGGATGGCAACCCACTCCAGTATTCTTGCATGGAGAATTCCATGGGCAGAGGAGCCTGGTAGGCTACGTCCACGGGGCCGCAGAGTTGGACAAGACTGAGCAACTTTCACTTCTACAGATCAGCAGCAGTGATACAACAAACTGCCATGGAATTGCTTTCTAAATTAATCAATAAGTATTTACTGAGTGCATATCATCTGCCACATATTGTTTTAGGTAAACAAACAGAGTAGGGAACCCTGCCCTCACGAATCTCCCACTCCAGAGTGGGGAGAGAGAAAAATAAAGGGTATAGTATACTGAACAAAATGTTAGGAGGAAAATGAAGCAAGAAAGGACAGAGAGTACTACACCTGAGCCTGAGCAAAGGGAGGAAGTAAGTACCTGGGGAAGAACATTCCAGGCAGGAAAAAGATAAGTGCAAAGACCCTCAGTGAGAGCTTGTGCAGGACACCTAAGGTCAAGCTGTTGCAGCAGAATGATCAAGGCAGGGATGCTAGGACTATACATAAGGTACCAGGGAGCCAGACTATACATATACACTTGTAGACTGATGTGAAGGATTTAGTTTGGGGGGACGTCACTGGAAAATTCTGAGTAGAGAGACAGAGTTTGACCTTTTTTTAAAAAAAAAAAAAAAAAAGGTTATTCTGCAGCTATGTTGAGTGAAGTTGCTCAGGTGTGTCTGACTCTTTGCGATCCCATGGACTGCAGTCTGCCAGGCTCCTCCATCCATGGGATTTTCCAGGCAAGAATACTGGAGTGGGTTGCCATTTCCTCCTCCAGGGGATGTTCCCAACCCAGGGATCAAACTTGGGTCTCCCTCACTGCAGGCAGACTCTTTACTGTATCAGCCACCAGAAAAGCTATGTTGAGAAGAGACTGTAAAACGGCAAGAGCAGAAGCAGGAAGACCAATTTAGAGGATGCTGGAATAATCCAGGTGAGTGGTGTTGGTGGCTAACTCCAGGTAAGTAGCAGCAAAAACACTGAGAAGAGTAAATGAGAGACTGGATGTGGAGTATGAGTGAAAGAGCATTATCTAGGCTGACACCTAAGTCTTTGGTCTAAGCAATGTTGTGCTTGGTCGCTCGGTCATGTCTGACTCTGCGACCCCATGGACTGTAGCCCACCAGGCTCCTCTGTCCATGAGGATTCTCCAGGCAAGAATATTGGAGTGGGTTGCCATGCCCTTCTCTGGGGAATCTTCCCAACCCAGGAATCGAACCGGGGTCTCCTTCATTGCAGACAGATTCTTTAGCAGCTGAACTACCAGGGAAGCCCCTAGAAAGAATGAAATTGCTACTTGGAGAAAAAACAGCCTAAAGGAATAGTGGTTTGAGGGAGAAAAATCCAGAGGGTTTTAATGCAAACTGGGCAAAATGATTGCTTTCTTCATTATTAAAGGTTCACTCTTTGAGTGTTTAGGGAAGTTTTTTTCAATCAACAAAAGGATAATTATTACTATTAAAGTGTTTCCAATTTATAAGCTATTTTCTTTATATATCATAACTTCATCTGAGCAAAATAACAACTCTTTACAACAGCTAGATAGATGGGTTCAATCCTTATTTTATATCTTGGGAACCTTCTTGTCACTTTCCATCCCACTCTTATAATTCACCTTTCTTTCTAGGTTTACTAATCATCCATGAAGGCACCTCCTCATACCCATTTAGTAATTTATGCTGTCCTGTTATCTTATTTTAAAATCCCAATTTCAATACCCACAAATTTTCCATTAAAGGCATTTAAAATGTCAATTTTTCTAAGCCTTGCTTAAAGCACATCTTTCAAAAATTTGAGAGATGAATAATTTTTAAAAACTGAATCATACTATAAAGAGGTTGGAAATTTCATGCCAACCAATTTATAAATCCCTGGTTCACAGATGTAGGTATAGCCATTCTGCAGTCCTGTTTCCTCAGCAATTGCTAATTACTACCAGGATACTGAGCACCTATACAACTTCAGATACTAAGAATACTAAATCAAGGTTTCGAAACTGTCTTTCATTGTACCAAAATATGACAGAAGCATTTAAAAATCATTTATGTATCCTTATATTATCTTGTAAGCTGCAGAAACAGCATATCTTCTGAAGCTCAAATATTATCACATTTTTCATTGATTACAGGCTTTAATATGGGAGCCAGTAGCACAAGCACAAGTTAAAATTGTCAGTATGTCTTTACTCTGATTAAATAAAGAGGTACTTGATTCACCAACACAAACTGTCAAAATGTACCACTTGCAATAATTTTATTAAAGGATTACAGGAAGAGGCTATGTCTGGTTACAAAAAGCCTGGAAACTATTCTATCATTTCATGGTTGCTGTTTCTCAGCTTTCTCATGTCAAGTGACAGATCAGAAACTTCATTTCAACTCAACAAATGCCTGTTAGCCATCTATCTTTTTTTAAAAAAAGGAAAGAATATTTGAGTACCCACTACGTGTGTTCCCAACACTTATTCGGTGTATTATATGGTAAATAAAACATTGCCCAACAGCACATGGAAAGCGTGTTAACTATTTTAAAATTACATCTTATATAATCCTAACCAACCATCTTCTTATCACATTCATGAAAACCTCATTTTACAGGTGAGGAGACTGAGGTTCAGAGAAATTAAATAATCTGTCAGTTGATACAGCTAGGAAACATCAGGAGCAGCATCTGAACCCTGGCCTTATTCCTGAGCTTGAACTCCCCTGGTTTTCCTGGAGCTCAGGATGACTGTGAGGCATCTATCTCCTGCACCACAAAGCGATGGCCCCAAATGTTCTGCCTCTAAGTCCTTCTGTTTACTCATGTATTTAACTTCAGGATTCTTCACTGTTCTACTAGAATTGTAAGTAACCAGGCATCTGGATGGTACGTAGGTAGGTGTTGCCATCAATGAATTTCTCTCAAAATGTTACTCTACTAGGTCCTTAACCAGGTAAATTCATATGAAAGAATACAGGCCCGAAAACTCTGAATTAATGAACACATGAAAAAAGAAATACAATTTTCTTGTTTAAACAACTGTATTTATTTATTTATTTTTGGCTGCACTGAGTCTTCATTGTTGCACAGCCTTTTTCTAGTGGCAGCGAGCGAGGGCTACTCTGTTGGGGTGCACGAGCTTCTCGCTGTGGTGGCATCTCTTGCAGAGCACAGGCTCTAGGGCATGAGGGCTTCAGCAGCTGCAGCACGTGGGCTCAGCAGCTGCAGTGCACGGACCTAGGTGCTCTGCACCAAGCTGCGGTGCACAATCTGCGATCGTCCCGGATTAGGGACCGAGCCAATGTCTCCTGCATTGGCAGGCAGACTGTTTACCACTGAGCCACCAGGGAAGCCCTAATTTTCTTATTCTTTAAATGAACTTTCAAAGAAAAGGATTTATGAGGCTTCTGCTTAAAGTGTTAAGATTGAAGTTTTTTCTCAAGTAGGTTTAAATTCCCACTTTACTGCTTTATATACCTAGAAACTAGCACTGCACAAAGGTAAGCCCAGTCCAATTCAACTCTCCAGTTCTGCACTGGCCACTACAAGCACAGCCTGATGTCTCTCCCTCCATCTCTTCCACCATGCCCTCACACCCACATTTGGTCACAGAATGGATTACGCTCAGTCAGTCTCATCCCATCCACTCTGTCAGATCATCATTGTGTTCTGAGTCTTCCTTGTGGCCATGTGACCCAGCCCTGCCTCAAAAAGAAGTAAGAAAAAGTTTACTGGGGAGCTTCTTGGAAATATATTTTCATTCCTAACAAGAGGCAAGATAGTTCCAAAATGTGTAGTCTTTGATATTACCCACTGTTCACCTTGTAGTGGGAACAGGCACAGCTAGGGTGAGCAAACACATCCCACTACAACGTGTACAGACTATGTATTCTACTTCTTTTACAGCCCTTGCAGTGCTAGATATGGGCATACACTAGAAAGTTAACTCCACAAGAACATTCATTGCTTCACTCAATTAGTCCCAGTGGTCATGTGCAGTTGTGAGAGCTAGACGGCAAAGAAGGCAGAACACCACAGAATTGATGCCTTCGAACTGTGGTGCTGGAGAAGACTTCTGAAAGTCCCTTGGAGAGCAAGGTGATCAAACCAGTCAATCTTAAGGGAGATTGACCCTGAATATTCACTGGAAGGACTGATGCTAAAGCTGAAACTCCAATATTCTGGTCATCTGATGTGAACAGATGATTCCTTGAAAAAGCCCCTGATGCTGGGAAAGACTGAAGGCAGAAGGAAAAGAGGGTGTCAGAGGATGAGATGGCTGGACAGCATCACTGATGCAATGAACTTGGGAAAACTCCAGGAGATGATGAGGGACATGCAGGCCTGGGGTCTAGACAGTCTATGGGGGTCACAAAGAGTCGGACTTGTCTGGGCAACTCAACAGCAATGATGACAAATGTCTAGTAAATGCAGGCTCTGTGCTGGGCACCAGGGTAGAATAATGAATAAATCAGATATTAAAATTCCTGTTCCTAAGACACAGTTGGTACTCAATTAATATTTGTCAAATTAATGAACTACAAAGTCAAATGATTAATTACTGAAATAACACCTTGGTAGAATAAAATGATTTGGGTTATTTTTCTTTTTAGAATACCTTCTTAAACTGTAAAATATTAAGTTTACTAAAACTTATTTAGTCAGTTCAGTTCAGTTGCTCAGTCGCGTCCAAATCTCTGCGACCCCATAGACTGCAGCACGCCAGGCTTCCCTGTCCATCACCAACTCCCAGAGCCAACTCAAACTCAGGTCCATGAAGTCGGTGATGCCACTCAACCATCTCATCCTCTGTCATCCCCTTCTCCTCCTGCCTTCAATCTTTCCCAGCATTAAGGTCTTTTCAAAAGAGTCAGTTCTTCGAATCAGGTGGCCAAAGTATCGGGAATTTCAGCTTCAGCATCAGTCCTTCCAATGAATATTCAGGACTGATCTCCTTTAGGATTGACTGGTTGGATCTCCTTGTAGTCCAAGGGACTCTTTCAAGAGTATTCTCCAACACCACAGTTCAAAAGCATCCATTCTTCCGCGCTCAGATTTGTTTATAGTCCAACTCTCACATCCATACATGACTACTGGAAAAACCACAGCTTTGACTAGATGGACCTTTGTTGGCAAAGCAATGTCTCTGCTTTTAATATGCTGTCTAGATTGGTAATAGCTTTTCTTCCTAGGAGCAAGCGTCTTTCAATTTCATGGCTGAAGTCAACATCTGCAGTGATTTTGGAGCCCCAAAAGATAAAGTCTCTCACTGTTTCCATTGTTTCCCCATCTATTTGTCATGAAGTGATGAAACCAGGTGCCATCATCTTCGTTTTCTGAATGTTGAGTTTTATGCCAACTTTTTCACTCTCCTCTTTCACTTTCATCAAGAGACTCTAGCTCTTCTTCGCTTTCTGCCATATGGATGGTGTTATCTGTATATCTGAGATTACTGACGTTTCTCCCAGCAATCTTGATTTCAGCTTGTGCTTCATCCAGCCCGGCATTTTGCATGATGTATTCTGCATATAAGTCAAATAAGCAGTGTGACAATATACAGCCTTGATGTACTCCTTTCCTGATTTGGAACCAGTCTGTGGTTCCCTGTCCAATACTAACTGTTGCTTCTTGAACTGCAAACAGATTTCTCAGGAGGGAGGGTCAGGTGGTCTGACCTGACCTGGTATTCTGGTATGACCTGGTGGTCTGGAATTCCCATTTCTTTCAGAATTTTCCACAGCTTGTTGTGATCCATACAGTCAAAGGCTTTAGCATAGCCAATAAAGCAAAAGTAGATGTTTTTCTGGAACTCTCTTGCGTTTTCGATGATCCAGCAGATGTTGGCAATGATCCAGCGGATGTTGGCAATTTGATCTATTCAGATAATTTTATCTATTGTACCTTTCAACAAAGCAGTTTTTGTTATACAACTAAAATATGTATATATATATATATTTGATACCAGAGACTATTTAATAAGTATTGGTAGGCATCATACTTACTATACACAAACTGGAAAATTTCAGATTTCTCAATATGAGTGCATAAACTGGAAGAGAAAGTGTTCCTTCAGTATTAATTTTGCTATACCTCTAAGGAGTATGTTTAAAAAGTACACTAAGTACAGCGAAGTAGTCAATGAAGATTTAAGTCAAAATTTAAAATCTGATTTCTGCCTCCCGTAAGGCAAAAAACAAGCAAAAACTACTGTGAGAGACAAAAAGAGAAAGTGGAGCTAGGAACAAAATCATGAATATTTTAAATTATTCATGGATTTTGGTATCCTTATTCCTCTCTTCTCCCTCCAGTTACCATGATCAAAAAGAATGGGTCACATGACTATAAAGTGGACATCAGGTAGGAATGGCCTAAAACTCCCAAGCACTGGATCAAACTTACATTAAGAAACAAGGGAATCTGGCCAGAAGAAACAGTAATACTTAAAGGAGATCATTGTGAGACCAGAGACACTGATACAGTTCAACTGTAAGAGCTCAGTTACAGACAGAATATACCAAGTGCACACACACACAGGTCAGGAAAAAAGAGGGGCACCAGACCAGACCGAAACAAACCTCTGTCTGACAGTCCATAGTTTTCTCACTCTAAATTCCTAGTTGCCTTAGATGTAATACTATATTTGCAAATTCTCTGACTCCTGAACTGTTTGAAGTAACATAAAAGACTATCATATTTCATTAACATCCAACTATTCTCTTGAAGAGAATGAAAAATCAACTGAAGCTGAATAAGTATACCTAAATATGTTCTACCCAAAGTTCGGCCCAACAAATATCTTGAAAAAGGTCACTGGACCAATAGAGGTGCCCCAAAAAGAATTCTTCTTTGACTTTGTGCCTTTATCGCCATTAGCTGGGCAAATGCTTCTCTGAATAGTGAACAACAAAATTCACATGCTGGCAAATGGCAGGTAATGAAATGATGACCAAACTAACTATAAAAATGAGACCCAACTTAAATTCACCACTTACTAGATCAGTTTCCTCATCTGTTAAATAGGTAATATACATATGGTATATCATTTACACTTACAGAAGGTACCTAATAAATCCTGTCCATTAAAACATCATAGATACATTTCCATACAACCTGCGTATTTCCATACAACCATGTCTTTCCAGCTATGGAAGTTATAGGGGTCATAAATTTTAGAGACGAACATACACTACAACTTTCAAAATCTCAGAAGTTTTACAAAATATTTTCATTGGTTAATTTAGGCCTCTAAAAAAGGAGAAAATCAAGGTATATGAATAATCAACACCATATGAAAACTAACTAGTCAGTTCTGATAAGAAAGCATGCGGCCTCAAAAGCTAGACTAAGGGGCTGAGGATGCATGACCTGCTTGCTGTGTGGCTTGGGCAAGATACAGAATCAATTTATGCCTCAGTAGGCTCTTCTGTAAAATGGAGATGTTAACAACAGTAGCTAGCCCATAAAGCTATTAATATTTTGATTATTCAATCAATTAATGCATGTAAAAGTTTACAGCACAGTAAGTCCTCAAAGAAAATTAGCTATTACTGTTTCTTTTACTAGAAAGAAGATAGTCTTGGTTTCTAAAATGATTCCCAGACCATATGTAGTTGAAACTCTATTTCTCTCATTAAATATCCTCCAAACTCCTCCTAGCAAAGTTATACAGTATACATTTTTAAAATTATATTTATTAATTCTTCTTTGATGGACTGGAATGATACTGAGTTAGAGAACAGTCAAAAGGCTAAAAAAGAAAGAGTGATAAACAGCCATCACCAAAAACCACAGAATCAGTAGGAAAGCACACAAACAAAGCCTCTGCCTCAAGGGAGTAAGGGGCTTCTGCCTCTCCCCAAGGCCTTCAAGAAGAGAACCAAGGGCAAGTTACAGTGACTGGTGTCTTCAGATCTCTGGGAGTCCTTTGTCCAATCATTCACCAAACTTGAACTACTACTCTTTCTCCTCAAAGCAATCAACAGAGGGCATGATTATAAGGCACTATGCTTTGGGAAGTATGCCACTTTATTTTGTAACAGTAAGCACACAGGTATTTGTAAAAGCTTTACATCAAACCCTACAGACTCCTGGATTATAATCACATGTGTTGTACAATTAATTCACTAGAATTTTTAAAAAGAATTTAAGGCCCTAAAAGATGATCAGTTGTAAATGCCAAGTAATTCTGCATAGGCTATAACCCCTCAAAGTCACTATATGCATCCATACTGTGTTATCAGACAAAACCAGTCCCTCAAGGACACCTGCCAACTCCAGGGCAATGCTGATGTCCCTCAAGGAATCCCAGGGAACAGCCTGACGGTGACTGTCTACTACCAAACACTGGGTTGGGCCATTATGCTGTGGTCCACAAGCCTAAGAAGCATGCTGAACACTTAATAACAGTGATACAAGGAACAAGTATAAGTTCTTTAGAAAAATCATAAATTATTTAGAAAATAAGTGTTTAGCAGCTTTAACAGTAAGCGCCTCCAAAAAAAAGAGGAAACCTCTAGTCACTACTAGAAATAAGCTGCAAATATGTTAGATTTCCAAAATAACTCAGTGCAAAGTATTAAACAGGCATAAGAAGAACAACAGCCTAAATTATGCTAACTAATGAGGAATCCAATTAAATTCATATGCAAGACGTAAAACCAAAAGCCTAACTGGCAGAGCAGTCCACATACCTGTCTTTCTAGAGTTTAGCAGGAGGCCTGGAAACCTGTTTGGTCAGTATTAGAATTAAGTTGTCGTTTGTTATTTGTTGTTCTTGACTTCAATACTCACATATATTAATTTATACAATGAAACATCCTTTAAAAACTACAAGTGCCTATGTGAAATATATAGAGATTTTTGATTAAATCTCTACATCTTTTTAACAAAAACAATGCTTCCTCCTCCACTTTTCTATTCTTTCCCTAAAAATGTTATTTTTCCTGACATTAAATTATTATTAAATAAACCTAACTATGACAGAGGATGAGATTGGTTAGATGGCATCACTGACTCAATGGACATGAGCTTGAGTAAATTCCAAGAGATATTGAATGACAGGGAATCCTGGCGTGCTGCAATTAATGGAGTTGCAGAGTCAGACATGACTTAGAGACTGAACAACAACAAATTTGATACTATAAAGGTTGCCAATTTTCTAAGATTAGCATGTAGTTCAAAATTATCTACATAATAATCAATCCTTAATACCACTGACTATGCTATGCTAATTTTCATATTTTATAAGAAAAAAATAGTTTTTACAAAATGTAAAATTTAAGTTTGAAACAGAAACAAGCACCTTAAGTCATCAAAGGAAGCCAACAAGAAAACTTCACTATTTGCCAATGAACAAAAGGTAGGCTAGGGGTAAATAACTGATTATTAATGTCGCTCTCAGAGGAAAAAATTTCCAGCACCATCTATGAAAACTGTTTTCACTTACAATACAAAGGCTGGTGGTTTTTTTAGGATGAGGGATGAGAAAGAGACAAAGTTATTATTTTAGCCGTATTTAAACCTAACAGAAAATAAATGAACTAGATGGTCAACACACAGTCACTCACTCAGGAAAAACATCATAAAGATAACAACTCAAAGCACACCCTATCAGTCATTAACAGGGCTTCTTCAGTATTTTCTTGTAAGATGCGAAATTATAAATACAGTATTATTCTCTATTAAAGTATAAAAGAGAACTTGATTCAGTTGTTTAAACTTACATTCAATTCTTCCAAAGTGATAATTTGAAGATCATCCAGCGTTTAGACATATCAAGTGGGAATTTCATGCCCACCAGTCAGATGACAGTTACGATACTCAGTCCATCCCTGCTGACTTGGAACAAAATACAATGCTGGAAGAGGCTTAATGTCAAATCTAACTACCCAAAAGTCACAAGCTAACTTCAAATTCCTCTCAGAGCAGTCTTTAAAAAAAAAAAATCAATAAGCTAATCAAGCAGCAACCGTATTATTCTTGCCTGAATCTTTTAGCAAAATGTCAAACAAATTCAGACTGCCAGTTACAAAAGAACCACCTTAATGAAAAAGTCTTGTCGAGAAAGAGAGGGAGGAAAAGTCTTTCCCATTTTAATAAATATTATGGTGAGAAGTATACATCATGCAATTTTGGCCTTGGGAATTTTGACATCAGCACATCTTGTAAAACATGTGAATAAATCTAATAAATAAAAATTACTACTGTGGGCTTACCTGGTCAACTTTGCAATTTTGGAGGGATATTGATGGAGGTGACATATGAAGAGAATAAAATACCTTTTCCACCTTATTCAAATGATGAGTAATGAAGTTCAACATTTAAATCTTTTTACTTTTACTCATTTTTTCCAAACAACTAAATATTTTATTCTCACATCACTGTCTCATTTTCCAACATCTGTTTAATGCCATCAGGAGCCATACCTAGCACTATACTTTTACAATACTGACTGCCTGGGTGATCTTTTATTTATTCTTTCTCTGTCTCACTAAATAACTGATATTCATTAATTAAGTCTAAAAGTTAGAAAAAATCTTAACAGGTCACATCTAGTTCAATGACCTTCATAGTTTTGTGATTATACACCATTCTAATGCCCCAATATTTCCACAGATAACATCTCTTCATTAACCTATGGTGCTTCTCTAGCAAGTCCTTCCCCATTCACTCCTGAGGAAGCTGTCCATTCTGCACTGCAACACCATCGATGACAGTACAGAAAACTCCCATGAATACCATCTGTGACAATCTGTTCCACTTCTGAGCAGCTCCACCACACACTCTGTTATTGAAACACCCTCAAGTTCCAATGGCTTCGACCCAAAGGTGTTGCCCATTCAGAATGAGACTGCACCTTCATACACACAGGAGCTCTTCACGTAGCTGGAAGAGCTAACACTGCTTCCTAAGACAGGTCCTGAGCTCCCTCACCATCCCCGTCTTCCTCTGAAACACATTTCAATGTCTGTATTCCAACAGAATGTAAAAGAATTAAAACCTGCAAACAATTTTGATTTCACTTTACACAGTCTACCACTTACATGACCAGGCAAAATATTTGAGTTAACTTTGCTCAGTTAATTAGACTTCGATACTGAGAGCATGATGAATAAAGACTGAGAGTCTTAATGGAATAAAGAACTGTTCCTTTCTTCTTATATTTCTTTAAATTTAACCAGTCACAGAACAGATGTACTTCCAAAGACATACAGATGGCCAACAGATACCTGAAAAGGTGTTCACCATAACTAATCATCACAGAAATGAAAATCAAAACCATAATGAGTTATCACCTCACACCTGCTGGGACAGCTATTACCGAACAGTTAAGAGATAACAAGCGCTGGTGAGAATGTGGAGAAAAGGGAATCCCAGCACACTGTTGCTCAGAGTGTAAATTTGTGTAGCTGCTACAGAAAGCAGCATGGAGATTGCTCAAAAAACTAAAACTAGAACTACCACAAAATCCAGCAATTACACTTCTGAGTATAAGCCGAAGGAAACAAAGTCACTAAATTTAAGCTGATCAATTAGTACAGAAACTGTCCCCACCCCTGGCTCCATCCATTCACTTAGTTCTGACCACTGTAAGCATCTGCTACATGTAGCTCCTACATCTACTTACAAAACTCTAGAGTTACTGTGACAGTATATTAGCATTTAAAACAGATACACTGACAGCCAAAAAAAAATCATCCCATTTGGGAAGAATGCAGAAAAAAGGGTTAATAACCAAGGTATCAACGTACCATTGGTGAATAACCAATAACCATTTCAAAAATGAAAAAAAATTGTAAAAACTCAACAGAAAGCATGACAACTTTGTAACTTTTCTTATTTACACCTAAGATCAAGGAAAGAACAGAAAACCTTTTCATAACAATAAAGCAGCATAAGACACAGCAGTATCATAAATCAAAGCTGTTAAAAAAAAAAAGGCAAGCAATTACAACATACTCTGTATAAAATACTATGCTACGAAAAGGTAAGGTTAAGCTTGCCATGTTCTCTTATAAAGCATAATTCAGGATACATACAGTTTGGGCCTACAAAGAAACCAAGAAGAACACTTCTATACAGTGTTTCCAACAGGATTTGTTCATAAGCCATTAATGCAGAGACAGAGGAAGGAAAAAAAAAGAAACTTGCTTATTAGTTCAAACTGTCTGCCAAGTCATCTGGGAAAAGATGCAGGAGGAAAAATACTTACCCCAAATGACTTGTTAATAACAAGAGTCACTGCATTTGTAACTAGAGATCATACACAACAGTACCACTGGATAACAAAAAAGATAAGGACTTCTTTTAAAGAAAGCAATCCTGATGAAAGAATGACAGAATCTCTAAAACAATCAATTAACAGACTTTAAGTGTTGACCATCAGCAAACAGTTTACATCAACCACAAAACAAAAAACAACCTAAAAGGTTAATATGCCTGATAATGGAAGAATATAACAGCAACTACAAAACAATACTGCAAACAAGCAAGCAAAACCAAACCTGAATCAGACTGAGCTTCTAGATCCAACAGAGAAATCAGAGGACCATGGTAAACATCACAGTGACCTTGACCCTTACCTCACACACTGTACAGAAAAACTCAGAAGGAATCATAAATATAAGAGCTAAAACTTTAAAACATGTAAGAAAAACAAGAGAATATGTTTTTGACCTAGGGTGATAAAGATTTTTTAGATATGATGCCCAAAAAAGCACAAATAGTAAGAGAAAAATCAATAAATTTTGACTTTATCAAAGTTTAAAAGTCTGTTATTCAAAGATTTCATTAAGAAAATGAAAAGTCGCAAACTGAAGGAAAAATATTTGCAAAATATACATCTGATAAAGGATTTATATATAAAAACTCTTACAATTCAGTAAACAATCCAATTTTTTCAATAGGCAAAAGATGTGAAGTGACTCTTCAACAAAGATATATGAATGACAAGCATGTGAAAACACACTTAATTTCATTAGTCATTAGGGAAATGCTAATTAAAATCTCAATGAAATATCATTGCACACTAACAAAGATTATTAAAGTGAAAGACTAACAATACCAAGTGTTAAGAATGGATGTGGAGAAACTGCAGCTTTCACACAATACTGGTACCAACGTGAAAGAATGTAAGATGATATAGCCACTGTGAAAACAATCTGGCAGTTGCCTGAAAAGTCAGATGCAGCAATTTCACTCGTGGTATCTACCAAAGAGAAATGAAAATATATCCATACAAAGACATTTATAGAAGTGTTCGTTGCCAGGAACTAGAAATCACCCAAAGGTCCATCAATTAGTGAACAGACAAACAAAATGTGGTACAGCTACACAATGGAACACTTCTCAGCAAAATACAAATGAACACGCATGATAGCAATGAACCTCAGAAACTATACAATGAATGAAATAATGCCAGACACAAAAAGCTACATACCGAATGATTCCATTTACATGAAATGTGTAGAAGAGACAAAACTGTAGAGAAAGAAGCAGATCAGTGGTTGCCTGGGGCCAGGACAGAGGCAAAGATTATCAGTAAATGGTCAAAAGATCATTTTGGGGATGATGGAAGTATTCTAAAACTAAATTTCAATATGATTGCACAACTGTATAATCTTACTAAAACTTAACAAGCTGTTCACTTAAGGTATAAAATATGCTTCAATAAAACAATTTTTTAAAAGAATTAAGAGACCAATTGCAATGCACTGGTTTTTTGGATCCTGCAAGCAAAATTTTAAATATATTTATTGGGGCAAAATATGCATAACATAAATTTACCATTTTAATCACTGTTGAGTATAGTTCTGTGGCATTAAGTACATTCACATTTTTGTGCAACACATTTTAAAAAAAAATAGCATGTGTGATATGAGAGCTGAGCTCTGCATGGATTTTAATGTTATTAAGAAAAAATATAGACTGATAATAGCATTATGTTTATGTTTTAACAACAAAGAGTCCTTAACTTTTAGAAGCACATATAAAAATATTAATCAATGAAATGACTTCATATCTGAATTCTTATAAAAATAATATTGGGAGTACAAGACAACCAAATGTAAAGCATGATCCTTAACTAGATAATGGATGGAAGAAAAAAACTATGAAAGAAATAGAGAAATAAGAATGCTAACATGGAGAAATGAGATGCTAGCATTTTATCAATGCTGCTGCTGCTGCTGCTAAGTCACTTCAGTCATGTCCGATTCTGTGCAACCCCAGAGACGGCAGCCCATCAGGCTCCCCTGTCCCTGGGATTCTCCAGGCAGGAACACTGGAGTGGGTTGCCATTTCCTTCTCCAACGCATGAAAGTGCAAAGTGAAAGTGAAGTCGCTCAGTCGCGACCCCACAGACTGCAGCCTACCAGGCTCCTCCATCCATGGGGTTTTCCAAGCAAGAATACTGGAGTGGGGTGCCATTGCCTTCTCCATTATCAATGCTAAATTACCCAAATGTTGTAAGTGTATTGAAGGGAATGTATGAAAATATCTTATTCTTAAGAGGTGTAAGCTGAAGTATTACAAGTGTCATGAGGTCTGCAATGAATTCTCAAATATTTCAGGATTATATAAAATATTTTATGCATATATGTGCACATATACATAAGAGAGAAAGGGAAAGCAAGTGGTGATTCGAAGTGAAGGATTAAAAATGAGAGTTTTAGTCTTAGAAAAAATGGTAATTGGTATGAGTTTATTGGAAAACAATGTTATAACATCTTAAATACTAGGGACATTTATAAAAACAAAAAATATTCATACTCTTTGACTAAACTTCCCTTCTGGGAATTTATCTTCAAGAAACTCACTCAACAGTGCAAGGAATGAGAGGTATTTATTATAACATTATTTGTAATAGTTAAACAAAAATTCATAAACTATTCAAATATCTACCAATAGGTGGCTTGGAAAATACTTAAAATGGAAAAAAAATATGGGAGGAAGAAACAGGGGAGGGTATAGATGAAATACCACTGGCTGTGAATTGATCACTGCAGAAGCAATCTCTGGACATGGATATACGGATATTCATTTTACTGTTTTGTCTACTCATATATGCTCAAAATTCTCCACAACAGAAAGGTTTTCTTAAAAAGAACCATACAAAATTTGAAGGACACAATTCTTTACAAGTGATAATCTGCCTCCTTTCTTTCCCAAATTAATAATATCAACATGGGGTGAAGGGGTTCTCTACTACACAAACGGGTGCTTAGAAATAATAAGGTTCCAGAAATCTTAATTTTTCTTAAATCCTCAGGTCATCCTGAACAGAAAAACTCTTCTTTCAAACATGTTTAATCCCATACAAAGTGGATGCAGCTCGCACTGCTCATCAGAAAGCAGCTCTTCACTTCTAAAACAGGAGCAGCGCTGCCCCAGAGAAGGGAAGGGACAGGCACAGAAAGGAAAGCCATAGTCTATGCTACAGGTGTTTTCTGCAGGGCAGTCTAGTTTATACCTCTAAAGGTTCAAATACGATCTGCACTGTTGGGACAGTTCTGGATTATGACAGAAATAAGAAAAATATTATTTCACATGAACTCAGCATTCAGTAGTTGAGATGTCCTCATGTTTAGTCTGAACAAAGCAAGTGCTCATGTAAGCACCTGCTACCATGAACTATACCGAGTACCTGGAGGCCTGTCCTGAGCACCTGAAATCCCAGTCTAAGACCAGTGACTGCCCCCGAGAACCACTGACAAACTCTTCCCTGAGTGGCAGCAGCCTGCTAAACCTGGAGCACACACTTTCAAAACAGCCTCTTCTTTTTTCCAACAAGTAGTGCGGCATTCAGGAGAAGGAAATGGCAACCCACTCCAGTGTTCTTGCCTGGAGAATCCCAGGGACAGAGGAGCCTGGTGGGCTGCTGTCCATGGGGTCCCACAGAGTCGGACACGACTGAAGCGACTTAGCAGCAGCAGTGTGGCATTCATGAAGTACCGAAGCAATGGGAAAAACACAATTCAAGTGCATTTAGTCAAGATTGTTATACATGGATTTTCAGTGGCTGGTTGTTCTCTGAGCTTTTTTTGGTCTTAACTCAAAATATTTTTACAAAATTATGGTATTTAAATTCTCATTTCAGAAACGGAGCTATTCTTTTTATATCTCAACTTCAAAAGAAAAAACTAAACAGGTTCCACATAACAGTCAACACCACAAGTCAAACGCTCATCTTCACATGGAAGAGAACGTAAAGTAGTGATGATACCAAGTAGATTTTTTCAAATTTATCAGAGTATAGTAAATTTACAATTTTGTGTTAGTTAGTTTCAGGTGTACAGCAGAGTGAATCAGTTACACACATACATATACCCATTCTTTTTCAGATTCCCTTCCCATATAGGCCATTACAGAGTACTGAGTAGGGTTCCTATGCTTATAGTAGGTCGTTATTAGTTATCTATTTTATATATAGTGGTGTGTATATGTCAGTCCTAATCTTACAATTTACCACCACCAGTAACCATAAGTCTGTTTTCTACATCTGTGTCTCTTTTTTTTTTATAAATAAGCTCAACTATACCTGTTAATTTTTAGATTCCACATACAAGCAATATCATATTCCCAACTGGATATTCAGTAGCATTAAGGAATTAACTGATTTTTACACACAATAAACACATTACAGTTTTTAAAAGTCATCATTGTAGTTATCATAAACACTGAACTATTTACAAAGTGATAAAATACTCAAGTTTTTTTTGTATAACAAAACAGTGAGGGAGGCAAAATTGCGTGTCAGAGGAAAAAAAAGTATAAATTTTTTAAAAAGCCAGCCATATGTTGATAATCGTAGAAATCGAGTAGTGGAACTTTCTATGTATGTTTGAATATTGTCATAATGAAAAGTAAATCATAAAAAAAGTATAGTGACAATCAGCCTTCTTAGAGGCTACAAGGAAGCAGCAGCAACAGCATTAACTGCTTTAAACACAGAAATAAAAAGCGTGCATAGTAACTGATATTCTGATATTCATGGATGTGGTTGCTGCTGCTGCTGCTGCTAAGACCGCACAGACGGCAGCCCACCAGGCTCCGCCATCCCTGGGATTCTCCAGGCAAGAACACTGGAGAAGGCCAATGCATGAAAGTGAAAAGTGAAAGTGAAGCTGCTCAGTCGTGTCCAACTCTTAGCGACCCCATGGACTGCAGCCCACCAGGCTCCTCCTTCCATGGGATTTTCCGGGCAAGAGTACTGGAGTGGGCTGCCATTGCCTTCTCCATTCATGGATGCTACTACTCTGTAAAATTCTGCTGCATTCTCGGCAGCATGAGAGGTGACTCCCATGACTAACATCCCAAATTATATGATATCACCTCCAAAATAATTACACCCAAAATGCATTCTGTATTTTAGAGATCTTTCTGAAAATCAATACATGTATGTATTAAGTAAAAGATCATCATTACTATCTATTTCCAATTTCTGACCATTCTTTTCTTTAACAACCTATTCTTTCAACAGTGAATGTTGAAGCTGGAGAGGTAAGGAGGGAAAAAATGGTCTATCACTGAAAATCCATCTAGAATAATATGGAATTTTAACTCAAAAACATGTGATATCACCAATTATGGGATCACATTCGGTTACTGAGACCTAAATTCATGGTTCCTCCTATTTTTTGTTCTGAGAACACTTTCCTTCATAGCATGCAGGGACATATTTTTTTTCTTTTTTAATAGAATGAATTGCTTTTAATGATGTAAGTAGTTTCACTCTGGTTTCATTTTTAATTAAGATAGATAATTAAGTGGCAGATTCCTCACATTTTGAGACACAACTTCTTTATCATTCATGTACAGAAGAGAAATACTGGATCCCATCTTGAGCCCATTTCAGCAGCACCAGTAGCCACTTACATCACCTTGGGACTACTGGGCCCACTTGACCCTAGCTAATATATCCATCTGCTAAGTTGAAGCAATCTCTCTCTGGTACCAAAATGGGCCCTCCTTCTTGACAACAGTGTAAGCACAGAACAAAGGTGTCCATCTTTTGCAGAGGCAAGGGAGAAGTTAAGTTAAGGCAGATGTGTTGTAACTTTTAACATAAAATTGGTACAGAGTAATAATTTTTTGCAGTGCAAACTCAGTATTTCTGAAAAGTCAGACTTTGTTTTTGCTTTTAAATTCTTGGGAGCTGGGGTGAATTAATCACTTTTCTTATCAAACAGAAAAAAAGTTACTTTACATAAATACAGGAACGATAAACACATGCTAAATATGGTCTCTATATGTTGAGAGCATGTAATATCATCTGAGAAAACCTAACAGCAACCTAAGAAGGCAAAGGATGACTACTAAATGCTCTGCAAGGACCACAACAGAAGCAAAGCGAAGGAAGGCCTTGGTTTGAACCAGGTCCAGAATGAGGAGGTAACTGTGAAAAATGGAGAAAATGAAGATAACTCCAGGCAGAAGAAAAAGAGCATAGGCACAGAGATGGAAAAGCGCAAAGTGTACCTCAGACAAAACAAATGACAATACAGTCTGGGTTACGGGCTTCAACACAAGTGACAAGACTAGAAAGCTAGGTTGATGCTAACCTGGAGGCCTTATTCATCAAAAGTTTGGACTTCAACTTGAACAACATACAGGAGCACTCAATTTCTGAACAGGGTTAAGTGCCATGAAAGTAAATGTGGTGGACATACAGAGACATGGGCAGTGATGCTCAGGATGGAGTGGGGAAGAAGAGCCTGGAAGCTAGATCAGGGGATGCTTCCTTTAATGATTCTAAAAAGACCAGAAATACCAGAAGATAGAGTGACAGGAAAGAAACACTTCGTTTATATAAGATGTCTGCAGTTTACAAAAGACTTTCACTTAAATAAGCTCATCTTACCCTCAGAGTCATCTGTAAAGTAGAACATCTATCACATTTCTTAAGTAAGGAACTGCTGCTCAGGGCATTTCCTTGTATGACTGTCTGTCAGTCCATGTTTTTCTTTTTCATGACTATTCATCTCTTCACCAGTAGACAGAAAGCTCCTTGAGGTTATGCAGGCTGCTGATTTCTGATGCCCTAGAATTTCAGCTACATTGCAAAGAGCTGTGCTCAGTACCTGATACCAGAAGCCACTCATCAAATATGTGATAGATGAGCAAGCAAATCACTGAAGAGCACATTGATGCTCTTCCCCTCTTGTACCAATGACACTGAAATGTTTATTTTGTTTTGTTTAATGTTTGTTCTGACAATGGAAAAATTTTGACAATTACAATACCTCTTTTTGGCAGTACCTGGACAAGAAGACCTCTTTTTTCCCCTATATAGGAGAAAAGAGACATGCACAAAAGGGAAAATCGGGTTCTCTGCCCCTTCACAGTAGCATCAGAAAGTCCCACTAAGTGACGCTATCACTAGGGATACAAAAAAGGTTGACATTTGGTAGTTATTTTTTCAAAAATGTTCTATTTTCTTGAAGAATGGAATGAATACTAAGATTAATAACCAGGCACATGAGCACTTACAGTACCCAAGGTGAGAAACCCTGGCCTGGAACACTTGGTGACAGAAAGTGAGAAGATGTTCCAAAGAATGACAGACACAGGTCAAAAAGGTAAAGAAGCCAGCCTGATGGGGCTTCCACTGGCCAAATCTGGGACAACTTACACACACAGTAACAAGACTGTAGCTCACTGAATAAAACAGAAAACCACAAGCCCATACTTATATAAACTAATAAATCAATCAATTTAAAAGTTGGACAAAGAATGGGATAGTTACACAGTTTCAAAGTACGTATTCACAAAATACTAATTAATTACAAATGGAAAGAGTAATTTATCAGTGGGAAGCCTGGCAGATGCCACCTTAAACAGCTGATCATCAGAAACAGGACAAATTGAAATCTACACCTCCTGAAAGGGTATTTAAGACACAGCATTACTTTTGTGATGTTTCTGCCAAAGATGTATAACCTGAGTTTAATTCTGATAAAACATCAGAGAACCCCAAATTGAGGGCTATTCTATAACAGGCCTATAATTTCCAAACACATCAAGATTATGAAAATCAAAAGAAAGGCTGAAGACAACAACTAAATGTGAAGCATGATTCTCTTTGGATCCATTTGCTCTTATCCAAAAGCAGGGGCAGTGGGGAGGTGGGAGACTTTACTGGGATAACTGGTCAAACATGAATGGAGTCTGAGGAGTACTGGAAGGTAATAGTGTGTTCAATGTTAACTTTCCTGATATTGTGGTTACTCTGTTCTTATGAAGGAGAACGTCCTCACTGTAGGAAGTAAAACAGAAGGGGTATTCTGGAGTGACGAAACATCAGATGGACAATCTATGGCCAAGGGTTCTGGAATGGGAAACCATTTTCTCTATTGTACTTAGAGCTTTTCCCTGTTTTCAGTTGCTTCATGTTTTTATAAATACTTTTAAATGATTGGTTTTCTCTCCAAAATGAAAGTAATAAATATAATCTTAACACATACAAATGTATTCTTTCCAACAAAAATGTTCTCTCTGTAGGATGAGTACTTAACTGAGTCTTGCATTGGATCACTTAGGAAAGTAGGATGGAACAGTGTTGTATAGCAAAATACAAAAGCCAAAAACAGGCTTTCCACATTGAAAACTTGACTTCAAACTCCAGTTCATCACCTATGAATTTGTGGCTCTGGAAGATTTTTCACCCGTCTGGGTCTCAATCTCCTAAAGTGGGAATACCACCTTTTTTACAGGGTGGCTCTGAGGATGAAATAAGATGGTACCTTTGAAAATACCTTCTAGATTATAGATACCCAAAACTACTTCTCTCCCACTTCTAAGCAATCTATTTACAGGCTGCATCTAGTTAATAAGTTTACACCTTAGTGAGCCTAAGAGGTAGGCTTCCTACTATTAAAGAAATTTTCAGGTTAAAGGGATATTAAGGATCCTTTACTTCAATACCCTTGCTTTACAGATAAAGAAATGAGACCCTTTAGACAAGGCAAAAGGGAAACCATTCCCATCATGTCATCACTATAAAACAGAAATTATTTAACCCCCAAGTCTCTGCTCATCAGCATCCTCAGCAATTTACAATAATCCTGTCCACTCCCCTATCATAGAGTTCTTACTAAAAACCAGCAACTGTGTAAAATTTCTTAAAATGTCTTCCTACCTTAAATAGCTTCTCTTATTTCTACTCTTTAAAATAATTAAGGTTCTTTACCTGGAGCTCCAGGGTCCGTGAAGAGAATTCAAAGGTGCATGAATATATATGAGTGGAAGTTTTTACTTCTCTTTTTACTAACCTCAAATTGAAATTTAAGATTTCCTTCAAATACAAGTATAGGCAACAAATCACAGCAATATTATTAACAGTAACTAACTGTGTCACCACAGAAAGAACGCATATTTTTGTAACATATTACAGATGACAGAGATATACATAAAGATTTCCTGCATTGCAGGCAGATTTGTTACAATCTCAGCTACCAGGGAAACCCATTTTATTTATTTAAAATCAGCAACCTGAAAATGGTCAAAAGACCATTCACTTCACTAGCTTACAAAGTGAAGCGAACTGAAAGTCGTTCAGTCGTACCCAACTCTTTGCGACCCCATGGACCCCATGTACAGTCCACGGAATTCTCCAGGCCAGAATACTGGAGTGGGTTGCCATTCCCTTCTCCAGGGGATCTTCCCAACCTAGGGATTGAACCCAGGTCTCATCACATTGCAGGCGGAATCTTTACCAGCTGAGCCACCAGAGAAGCCCAGCTTACCAAAGGGGCACACGAATATTTGAATATCAAAAAGCTTAAGAACCCCTGGGCTTAAACAACAAAGTTGTTAATCTGCTGAGAATTTAAGAGAAGAAAAGGGAAAAACGTTTGGCTTTTAAACACATGAAACACTTATTTATTCAACAAATACTTGGTTCTTGTGCTGTATTGTGAAACAGCTACAAAGATAAAAAAAAAAAATTGCCCCTTTGCCTCAAACTAGTGGGAAAGAAGAAAAAAACAAGTATCAAGGTGAGATGTTTTAAGGCCTAGAGCAGAAGGACAAAAGAAACCTTTGAACTCAGAGAAGAGGTTCTGTCTTCTCAGTAAACAACAAGACACGTTTGAGTAAAGAGAGAAGAATCAGAAACTCTTCTAGCTGTTGTTTGCTCCTATAGCCTGGAGTGCACCGGCTGTACAGGCTGTAGGTTGCTCCTACAGCCCAGAAGCAGGGGGCTTCTGGCAGAACCTCCCTAGCCCAGGGGAAGGCAGAGTAAGCGGGTTTCAAGAGGGAGAAGCTGGGCAGTGACTGGACATGGCTGCCTGGCCAGGGGGACATAGCTCATGGATCCTGATGTAACCCACTGTAGAACTGGGAGCCCCTGTCTACTACAGAGATGGCTTTGGGGAAATTAATTCAAGCAACGAGAACTTTTCTTAACTCTCTTTACATAACTTAGATGGGAAAACACACAAGGGGGTAAAGTGGAGCCATGTTTCAAAAGAAGATGACATTCACTTAATTTGTACACCCAAAATACAGTCTGTCTGGCTAATGACATTCTACTTATAGCACAGTATTGGCTTTACAGTAGCTGAGAAAATGGCAAGTGAGTCTCTCTCTGTATACAGAACTTACCTTATAAAACATAGTGTTTAAATAGCTGGCTCAAAGTTTCCCCACTAAATTTTAACTTCACAATATTCATTACACCACATCAACAAAACAATACCAGGTAAAAGATAAAAACCATGAGAGGGAAAGACCATCAACCTTATAAATATCTGTTTTATATCTTTTATCTTTAGAATTGTCTTCCAACATTTACCAACACAATCAGAAACCCACATGTTTACAATACTTTCTCAACTTTTCTTGCAATTGACTTCCACCTACTACTGAGCACCTCCTCCATTCCCAGCACTGCACTAGGGATGGAAGATCCCGATACAAAGGTCAGTCCTGCCCTAAAGGATTTTACAGTTAGAGACAGAGCCACTGGGGGAATTTCTGAAATCCAAGATATTAGAAAATCAGCTGCACAGAGAAGGAAAACTTCACTGTAAGTCAAGATAGCTACAAAAAAAAAAAAGTGGCATGCAAGAGTAAAGAAACTTCATCTTGAAGGACAGAAAGAATCCTGGAAAGGTAGAGGAAAGAGTAGAAGACATTACTAGCAGGGCAAACAGGATACAAGCAGCAGCAAGGCAGGCATGAGGCTGGCATCAGCTGTGTGTGTCTGTGTGTGAGTGTGTGTGTGAATTAGGGGAAGCTGTGCATGCATGTAAGGAGGCAGGAGAGTTCAGTTTGCTGATGTACAGGACAAGGCCACACAGAAAAGGGTACATATACACAGAAAGTTACATACTACACAAAAGGCACCAGGCAGGAAAGACCTGAAGAATACTACATTTTAAAGTTTTATCTGTTAGCTGATACATACATAGTTAAAGGAGAATTAGGACTAGACGAAGACCAGCAGAAAAGAGTCCAGGGATGAAAGGCTGAGGGCTTGACTCAGAGAAGCAGACCTTAGAACTCTAAGGAAAGACTAAACCTAACAGGACTTCTCTTGTGATGCAGTGGTTAAAAATCTGGCTTCCAATGCAGGGAATGTCGGTTCAATCCTTGGTCAGAGAACTAAGATCTCACATGCCACGGGGTGCAGCCAAAAAGAAAGTAAATAAACTCTCCTTTAAAAAAATTTTTTTTAATAAAAAACAAATATGAAAAGAAGTTCATTGGAGAATGAAGACTGAGAAAAGGACACTGGAGTTGCCAATGCAAAGATCACTGGCCACGTGTGAGAGAGCTGTGGCAGAAGCAGAGGCTGTGATGTGGGTGGCAGAGATGAGAATGTGAAGATACAAAGGTAATGCCATAAATGGGAAGCAACTGTATATTTAGGTATAAAATGAACCAGCAGCAAATAGACAAGATTTAATGGTCCCTTAAAAGGGCAGCAACGGGTTCTGGAGGGGGAGCATATGTAAACCCATGGTGATATCATGTCATTGTATGGCAAACCTAATAAAAAAAAAAAAAAAGGGCAGCAACGTCCAGCAGTTCTTACAACCCTTTGTTCACTGAAGGAATTAGGAAAACACTGACCAACAAATCCAAAAGTCAAAGGTTAGGGCCCATACGTCTTGTTGTTCAAAGTACTAGAATTAAAGGAAAATGACAGATACATTTTAGTCTTTACAAGCTCAATTCCATAACCAACGAATAGAGTTCAGCTATAAATATAACAAATTAACATATACTGATTGGAACATATTCCCCCTTCTTTCCAGCTGAAAAGCTTTGACTGTTAAGAGACCAATAACAAAAACAGAGACTGTTAAGCTACAAAAAAAAAAAATTACAAAGTATTTCACATACCTTTTTGAAATCCTAAACCATGTTTTTATAAAGAAAACATCAGCAAGGCTAATCACAACAATCTAGAAACTTCCTATTGGAATTATAATGGTATAGAATTTGATTATAATGTTGGCAAAACTGGTTCAATGGAAAATATTTTTTCGTCTGTTTCCAGTGTCGAGCCTTACATAGAGATAGTCCCAGCCAACCACAAAACTTGCTAAATAACAATTTGCCCATTAGTTTGTACTGAAAATAATAAAAGTACTCATTCTTCAATCCTTCATCTGAAGAATAAGCTCTTCTACACAGGGGACCACAAGTAAAAGATAAAAGTTAGAATGGGTAGACTATGTCATCATGAACACAACTCTTGGTGTTAAATATGGATGAGTTCAAAGCTGAACAGAGGCAGTGTTCCGCTAAAATCCACTGTTTTAGAATTTCATAATACCAAACATAATGCAAGAACTATGCCACCAGATAGTAAAATTCTGGACAATGGGTTCCTCATAGATTCTTAAATCCTTTCAAAGTGTAACAGTATTATAGAGTCATTAATACAAGATGCAAACCTCACTTGTTACAAAGTATGATTTGATACCATCTTACCTTACAGAAAAAAAGAGCAGTTTTCTCCATCAAGGACATATTAATGATTTTCAACAAAAGGATGGAAAATAAAACACTGCATTTATGATCATTTCCTTGTGCCTTTAATCAGAAACATTCCTACAAACTACTATTGCAAAAAAAAGTACCTTTTGTTTTATAGTCGTGACTTCTAAAACTCTTGTGAAGAATTTTTAATTATGTATATACCCTGAAACAGCAAAAAATAAAAAATCAAGAATTGACCCCCAAAAAAGTAACCCATAAGAATTAAGGATGATTTAAAATTGCATCAGGACTTACCAGCAGTTCAGTGGTTAGGACTCCACGCTTCCAGTGCAGAGGGCACAAGTTCAATCCCTGCCCAGGAATTAAGACCTTGCAAGCCCCTGCAGCAGGCCTCCCCCACCACCAACAACCCCCAAAAAGGCAAAGCAGATCCTGTCACAATCATATGTAAAGCTTTTCACTAACTTCCTAAATAATACACTCCAACTCCTTACGAGGATCCACAAGACCCTGGAAGATCTGGTCCCTATATACCACTCCATCTTCCATCCAATCACACTCCCTCTGTTGGTTCCTAACCCACCTTCCACAGACTCTTTCCTAAGGACTATCCCTCTGCCCAACCTGCTTCTCACCCTCCACACTATAAATCTAAAATGAGCAGCCCAGAAAGATTTTTTTCTCATCACCCTACTGAGTATGTCCTCATCTTAATTCTCTAACGTATCACTCAGCCTACCAGCAAGCACTTATCACAAATACTAGCTCCTATTTCTTTACTAGTTTATTATCCTCCTACTTTCCCACAATATAAGCGTCCCTTTGTTTACATTGTATCTGCAGTGTCAATAAATATTTGTAGAATGAGTAGCAGAAAGAAGAAATAAATCAAGGATGGAGGAAGGAGAGAGAAGAAGGGAAGAAAACATTTCCCATTTTTATCCAAGTTTCCATCAGAGTTTTATAATAACAGATTTTTCCATGCTATAAGTGAAAGTAGAAGAGGTTCACTGTTGGCTGAGCTGAGTCTAAGAGTAATATTTTACACACAACTTAACCAATTTGTAAAGAACATATCTAATAGCAGTCTGTTTATTTTATATTTAGTGCATTTCTACTGAAAGATCAAAGATCAAATTATTGCTTCTCTACAACTAGTCTCAGGAGTTAACTAGTGCACATTTCAATTTGCCAATGTAAGTGAGGAGAAAATTTTGCTTGAAACACAATGCCAAAAGGAGAAAAACATAATTATGAAATGCAAGCATTTTATGCCTAAATGCATTAGAAAATGCCTCTAGAAAAGCAAGATGTTAACAAGGGGTGATCGGTAAATGGAATATATTATGTCATTATCTCTTTGTGTATGTTTAAAATATACCATAATAAAAAGTAAAATAAATAAGTGTCTCTAAGAAGTCAAAACCAAGTAAGTACGTCTGTGTCACAGATACTTGCCTGGCTCAAGTACACTCTGCTGTCCACTGGAAACTTAATTTAAATGAATTGATAACAGTCTCTAACGGTCTTTTCATAAGACATCAGCTCCTCGGAAGCGTCTGTGGGCCCTCCCCACAGCTTGGTGTCACAGGCTTCCAGCCCAGTACCTTTCTATGAGAGTTCTCCAACAACCACAGCTCGAAAACAGAAACTTTATGGAAGTGATAAAACCGTTTAAAAGGGAGACGTAGTGGGAGCATGCAGAAGGGGAAAATAAATGATTTTTGCTTTAATTTAAGTATGTCTCTCCTAGAATCTGGATGAGGCAGCATTTCTTTCTAAAGAGGGGCTCATACAGAAGACTAAATGCAAACCCACCAGAGGCCAGCATCCCCAGCCAGAGCAGCCCTCCTTTCCAGGTCTTCTTCTCCACAGCATCAGGTAAAATATTGCTGCTGGTAGTGATAGAAATGCTTATGTGAAGGCCTCATTTATCAAGTGGCACAAAGAACAGAAAAATGTAAGATGCTCCAGTGGTAGCTAATTTTTTTGCTGTAGAAATATGATTATCTATGGGAAAACAAAAATAATAGAAATTTATTTCTAGTTTAATTGGATTGAAGAAAATAATTGTATTAGGAAAGTAAGGGACTGCAGCTAGTCACATTTTAAGACTGATTATAACTGTGGTGTTGGAGAAGACTCTTGAGAGTGCCTTGGACTACAAGGAGATCCAACCAGTCCATCCTAAAGGAGATCAGTCCTGGGTGTTCATTGGAAGGGCTGATGTCGAAGCTGAAACTCCAATACTTTGGCCACCTGATGTGAAGAGCTGACTCATTGGAAAAGACCCTAATGGTGGGAAGGACTGGGGGCAGGAGGACAAGGAGACAACAGAGGATGAGATGGCTGGATGGCATCACCAACTCGATGGACATGGGTTTGGGTGGACTCCGGGAGTTGGTGATAGACAGGGAAGCCTGGCGTGCTGTGATTCATGGGGTCGCAAAGAGTCAGACACAACTGAGCGACTGAACTGAACTGATATATCCTTACAAGTGAATCCAGGAACATAAGACAGATCCAAACTGGCACATGAAAGACTCAATTAGTTTTTAAGTAGCACAGGATCATCTTTTAAGAAAAATAATTAGCATTACAGAAATCCAAAATAACCTGATGAATGAAATAAGCATTTAAACATAAATTATTTAATTCCCCAAAAGCATGATAAATTATTCCCTGAAGATAACTTTTAACATTAAAAGCCCTGATAATTTTAGGTTTTAACAAAAAAGAGGATGTGAATTTCATAAATAATTACAGAATTCCAAATCTGTAAATGTAATCACTGCACCGGATTTCATTTTGTCTTTCGTTATGAGGGGGGTAACTGGAAGTAGTAGTAGTTTGTGATCCATCAGTGAGAGACCTCACATCCAAGGAACAGACATTCAACCTAAACCCCTCAGCCAACTTAAACTGGGGCCTAGAGAAGCAGGGAACTGGGCAAGGCGGGGAGAAGTCCCACTAATTCCTACCATCTCCACTGTGATCTCCCTTCACATCTTGAGAGATTTAAATGTTGCCATCTGTAATCAAAAATAAGCTTATCAGTAATAGATTCAAGTCATAAATATTAACAAGCACCAAACATGAATACAGTTTGCAATAAAGTATTTTTAGACCTTGGTACCCTTGTTCATAAGGCAGAAGAGGAGCAACAAGATGCTGGCAATGCGTCCTGGGGCGAGTGGGGGAGGTGGGAATGATCTGAGCAGCAAAGAGAGAAGCACTCGGTCAGAGGTACCATAAACACGAGCCTGTCACCTCTTGGAATCTTAAGTGAGAAGAGGGCTCTGAGGAAGGACTGTAATCGGAACAAGAGAGGCCACTGCGATCTTATAGGTGACAGAGATCTAATCTGGGACACAATTGGGCCTAAACACAGATTTACTGAAGTCACGGAAATGAGCACTTAATCACACTAAGAGATCACAGCCACAGTGAAGACATGTTTCCTGTCGTGTTCCATTTCGAGAGGCTGAGTTCAGTTTTGTGGTTCAACACATGGATGTGACTAGGTTAAGCTGGAATTTAATTCTTAGCTTTCTAATCTTTCACTCATGATCTCAGATCGTACCCCGTGTTATTAATTTAGTCTGTCCTACATCTAAGTGTATCTCCACACATGAATTAAATAACCACCACCTGTGCTGGATAGTTTATGTTGGTACTTAACCACATAAGTGGATAAGTGTGTCAGCCCCACACTTATCCTTCTAGACTCTCCCTGAATCACAGGCGTGAATCTTGGCCAGCCCCCTTGACAGTTGCGCTCTCACTCCGTCTGACAGCAGCCCGGGCCAGGTGCAGGTTTCTGCTCAGCTGTTAGTCAACTCCAGCAGTGTAAGTGGGAAAAAGGTGGCGCATGGATTCTGTGTGGTAGCACCTTCCCCTTCGCTCCTCCAGCTATTCCTTTTGTATCCAATTCCCAGAATTATATCCCCCCCTTTTTTAATGAAGTATAGCTGATCTGAGCACAGTATTGTGCCAATCTGTGCAGTATAACAAAGTGACTGTTACACACATAGAATCATAGCCCTCTTTTGACTGAAGACCTAGGAGAGGTTTCTTGATGAGACATTGTCTGACAGCCTACCACATTCAGAATGTACATAATTCACAAACCAGGGTAGGAAGCTATGCTATGAAACATTCATCCAACCACCCAGTCAACAACTTCTTACTGAGCACCTACTATAGACAAGACCCAGTTGAGGTGCTGGAGATACAACACAGACAAAAGTTCCTGTTCTCAAAGAGCTAGCATTCAAGCGAAGGAAAGAGAGAATACATAGGCCGGAGAAGTAAAATACACAGTGTTAGACAGTAAATGCTAAGGAGAAAAACAATAAGCAGAGACAGGGATATGAGATGTTGGAGGAGGGGTGAAATTTTCTTTTTTTCACTGAGGTATACTTGACTTACAATGTCAAGTAATTCATTTTAGATGTACAACACAATGATTCACAATTTTTAAAGGTATGGTTAAAATAATATATAGTTAGTATACATTATTGTTAGTTTATAGTTAGTATAACATCGGCTATATTCCCTGTGCTGGGCAATATACTCTCATAGCTTATTTATCTCATGCATAATAGTTTGTACCTCTTAATTTGTACCTACCTCTATCTTGCCCTACTCCATACTGGTAATCACTAGTTTTCTGTATTTGCGAGTCTATTTCTGTTTTGTTACATTCACTAGTTTGTTTTAGTTTTTAAGATGCTACATATAAGTGATATCATACAGTATCTGTCCTTCTCTAATTGACTTATTTCACTGGGAGTAATAACAGGAGGACTGAAATCAATCACACAGGTCACTGAGCTTATTTTTGGGGAAAGACCCCAAGAAAGTGAGAGAGCTGGTTATGCACATATGTGTACGAAGGCATTCCAGGCAGGAACGCGTGCAACACGTGCAAAGGCCCTCGGGAAGGCGTGCCCTGGGCTTGCTGGACAGCAGATAACGGGGAGAAAGTCTTAAAAAGTGGGAAGGGTAGGCCATGGGAGCCTTGTGGGATAGGACGAAGACTTGAGTGAAAGCAGGAAATTCTGAGAAGAATGACATCATCTGATTTACCTGTTAACAGAATCTCGCTATATCACGGGTAGCCTGGAGCAGGTAAGGGCAGAAGCAGGGGAATCAGTTAAGAGGCTACTGTAATAATCCAGATGAGACCAGATGACAGGTAGACCAAAGAAATGACAGTAAGGACGCTGAGCAAATTCTGAATGTATCTTTAACTCCTACCTGATTCTTAAAAAGTCAACAACAACAAAAAAGAATACCAAAAAAAAAAAAAAAAGTCAGGGGCTGGTCTCTGAATCTTGCTGAAATCCACATCAATAGAAACTCCTACCAACTGAGAATATAATTAGCTGAAGAAAACACAGTAATTGCAAATTAACATTCAGCAATAGTCAATAAAAGGAAAAAATAATGTATAACATGCCAGGGTTATAAAAATTTTAATAAATCAAAACAGCAAGTGACTCACATATAAGAATTATAATACAAGCATAATAACCTCCCCCAGCAATTAAAGAGCAAATTAGGGGCACTCAACAGATAACAAAGTAAAAAGTTTGGGGCCCACTGAGGATATACTGTCATTCTTGCCAAGCTGCCTGCTTATGGACACAAGTTAACAGTTTCCCCTCCCTTCCCATATCCTGACTGCTGCTCACTGCAGTTCCAGGCAGGTCCCAATTAGCCTGCCTAACAGCTTAAGACACAACAAATCACTGGAGCTAGTTCTTTGCTTCTTCTGCTGTTCTCAAAGAAGGGAAGTTGGTGGGACCCTCACCAAAGTTAAACAGCTTTAGGAGGAAGTAGCACTAAAAGATTAAGGCTTAGAAAGGGATTTGAAAAGGAAAGTCCAGAGTTCTTTTCTTATTTTACGCTGGGACTTTTCTCCATTAAAAACAGAAATATTTTAAGTCTGAGAAAGTCTTACACTAACAACGATATATGAGTAAGTATTCAAAGATCACTCACTCCTTGACCTTTACTCCCACAAACATTATTCCACAAAAACTGTTTCTCAAAATAACACCCTACAAAAATGTTAGCCCCTTCACCCGTCCCTGTCAAAGTATCTTCCACAGGAGGCACTCCGTACCTTTCCAACAGCAATTAAACACTAGCTATTTCGCGTGGCATCATCTTATCGTACTGTAAGCTCCTCAAAGGCAGGGAATTCCCTCATCTTTGCATTCCCTAAACTCCTGGCACCAACGCTTTATACAGTCTGCTGAATAAATTTCTATGTCAACAGATGATGATACCTCCAATTCACTAGAGAGGAAGACATCGGCACTTTCTACTGCAGCAGTGACGTTCCTGTCTCCAGGGAGGGGTAACGTCATTCTCATAAGGGAAGGAAATTCAGCACCCACCATCTGCTCAAGGCCAGCATGGCCGACAGTCCTGGTGTGCACAAGGGCAACCCCGATTGCCTTTTTCACCTGAGAGGGCGTAAAAGCAGAACTCCTGTGTGAATTTATTAGGCATTATCCACAGGCAATTTGCTTGTTCTACAGTCCTCCTCAAATCCTCTGACGTTAAAGTAAGCCTTCGAACCATTTTCTTCCACCTGTTCTATAAACATTAAGCGGTGCAACTTGCCAGGCTTCCCTGTTGTTCACAATGCTATTCACAATACAAAGAACTTGACTAATCCTAATTACCAATTTCTACACTTTTCAGATCACTTTCTGAAGGTGCCTTATCAATGCACAAAAACTTGCTTTCTGCCACACTCTGTGATACTGTTTCTTTGCCACGATCTCAAGTCTACAAGTTGCATCCTTTTGTCTGCCTTCACAAGTCTAAACTACTCACTAGAACACAAAATAAATGGCAGAAAGAATGCCACAGCAAAGCAAACACACTTGACTCTGGAAAGCCCAGTAATGCACTCAGCAGCTACAAGTCCCTGCAGGGAAAGGCAGTAGCCCTGCGGACCTGCGGCGCCCATCCACCCACTGCTGGCGGGTGTGCAAGCTCTCTGTGCAAGCAATGACAGCCCGGGGTTAGGACATACTACAGGGAATTGTTACCCTTTTTGTTTGTTTGTTTTATTTACTTTTTAACTTAAGGATAATTGTTTTACAGAATTTTATTGTTTTCTGCCAAATATCAACATGAATCAGCCATAGGTACACATATGTCCCTTCCTTCTTAAACCTCCCTCCCATCACCCTATTACCCATCCTTTGAGGACAATGCTTTAGAGGCAATAGCAGTACACAGAGGAGATACTCAAGGTACTATGAATGTATGCCCCAAGGGAATGTTCTGAAGTTCTCCAGCAAAGGGATGAAAACTAAAAACTCAGATTACTGAAATACAATAACCACTCTAAGATTCAGCTACATAATGCCTCAAGATTCCAAATTCAGTTTCTTCAGAAGTTACTATACTGGAACCAGAGCATTCTTTTTAAAACTTCTTATCAAGTAGCTCAGATAAAAAGCAAATTAAAGAAAAAATTTTAGCTGTCCTACTGCCAATGAACAAAAGAATACCAAAAAATTTCCAGGAACTTCCCTTGTGACCCAGTAGTTAAGAATCCGCCTTGCAATGCAGGGATAAGGGTTTGGTCTCTGGTCAGGGAACTAGGATCTCCCATCCAGGGCAGCTAAACCCAAGAGCTACAACTAAGACCAACACAGCCAAGAAAATTAAAAAAGGTGTTTTTTAAAAAAATTTCCAGAAAGTAAAATAACTCGTTAGTCGATCCATGCTGCCTGTGGTTTTCTCAAAACTAAACACAAACATAATTTGATAACAAGCAGCACACATACAGGTCTTGGGCTTTAAACTCATGATTCAGACCTCACAGTCTGGACATCTTCGGACACATCGGTCTCCCAGGACTCGGCTGGGAATTTGGTCCCCTCCACCTCTTCTATGCCACCAAAGGGGAAGGGATGGCAAGGATTTCACCTCTAGCTCCCCTTACTCTACCACACCCAGTGCTGGCAAACAGTACTTATACAAACAGTCGAACTCAGGGGGAAAAAAATGCTTTCAGTATTAGAAAGTGTCTTAATCCAGGCAAATTCAGTTATCATTAGTGCACAACACTGTTCACAGCATAAAAAACTGGAAATAACCCAAAAGTATACAAATAGGGAACAGACTGACTAAATACGGTGCATTTGTATTTATTTTACTAGGCAATCACTAAAAGAACAAGGCAGACTGCTCTGTACTTTGATATATCCAAGATATTTTAAATTCTGAAAAAGGCACAATCAATTGATTTTTTAAGTGGGTGGGGAAATATGTATCTTTATACAAATAGAATTTTTCTGGCAGAAAACAAATAAAAATAGGAATAACAGTGACCTACAGAAGGGACCGAGGGGTCTTCCCTGCTGGTTAGGACTTGGGGCTTTCACTGTATGGAGCGCAGGTTTGATCCCTGGTTGGGAAACTAAGATCCCACAAGCCATGCAGCACAGCCAAAAAAAAAAAAAAAGATTAAGTATTGACACTTAAGTTTATGATTTGATAAAAACAGAGCAATGCAATGCAAGAAAAAGTGATGCCCATTGAAAGCAATCTCATTTTTCTTACCTATTTCTAAATGATTTCTGACAAAATCTGAGTTCAGTAAAATGTGTTGGTGAAAGAGTGGTATAGGAAAAGGTCCATTCTACCCACAGTAACTTTGAACAGTTTGCCGCCATGCTAAAAAAATGTGTCCTTTCTCTTCAAACCAAGATGGAAAAACCCCTTACATGTTTGGCTCCACAGTAATCAAAGTTTAAATGATTCCAATATACTAATAAATCTGCAACTAAAGTGCTGTTACATTTTATATGTTAGTATCACATACTAATTATAATATGAGTAAACAGTTTTACAAAGTATCTTTTCGTTTCTAAACTAACAAAGAACTTCAGGATTACCCCAGAGTCCAAATTTTCTAAACTCTGGCCAAAAATCAATTAAGTAAAAAACTAGAACACTGACTCATTTTTTGTTTGTGCATGGAAGCAGGACAAAATGTATCAAAATATATCAAACAAAATATATTAAACAACAACAAAGAAACTTTTAATTTAAAAATTTGTTTTAAAAAAATTTTTAATTAAAAATTAGAAGGCTTCTTTTCCTCCATAGCTTCAAAATTCCCAAAGCTTTCCCATTTCCAAACAGGACTGAGGAGGGTGTGGGAGGGATTATAGGCAAAGTCTAAGTCTGGTCAACCCTATTTCCCTTCTATGGATGCCTCCCCTGTTCTCAGGGACCCCCATTATCATCCAGATACATCATCTGCACTCCCACCACAGTAAGAGCATTGATTCAATTAACAATGGTGGAAGGACAGTGGATTCACTGGATTTTATTCTGCAGCTCAACCTGGGCCTCATACACCTGCAAATAAGAGGTTCTCATGAGGAACATGAGGGCAAAGGAAGTAGAATTGCCCCATCCCATGCCCATAAAGAACCAGACTGGTGACTGCCTCTTTGGAATAACTATCATGAAAAGAAAAGCAAATGACTGGAGCTAATGCCCTTCAATTTGATTTTTACTAATAGAAATGCATTTGTAAGGGTTTCCCTGGTGGCTAAGTGGTTGACAATCCACCTGCCAATGCAGGAGACATAAGAGATGTAGCTTTGATCCCTGGGTCAGGGAAGATCTCCCAGGGAAGGACATGGAAACCCACTCCAGTATTCTTGCAGGAGAATCCCATGGACAGAGGAGCCTGGCAGGCTACAATCCATAGGGTTGCAAAGAGTCAGACACGACTGAAGCAACTAAGCATACACATAGGCACATCATAGAACCTGAACTCTGCAAAAAGAGAAACCACTGGAATGAGAAGTCCACGTACGACAACTAGAGAGTAGCCCTCTGCTCATCACAACTAAAGAAAAGCCCGAGAAGCAATGAAGACCCAGCACAATCAAAAATAAATAGTTATTTTTTAAGAAAAGGAATGCATTTGTTGAAGATCTAAAGATGAGCAGTTACCCTCAAAAAACAAAAGTGAAGCTACAAATTAATGTAATAAAAAAAATGAAGTTGAAGAAAGGAATTTTGCTCACCTAGAACAATAAACAGGCACTCCAGGAAGCAAAATATGACAAAATATTGACTTCTCATAAAAAAAATTGAGAACAGTCAGAACTAAACTATAACACTGCTCCCAAATCTCTGGAGTTTAAAAAAACTTTTTTTCTTAGATCATTTACAAGCTGGTTGTTTATTCACACCCCTACTCAACATACATATATTTGCTATGCACCATTCTTAGTACAGGGATGCCATGCTGATTAAAGGAACTGGTTCCTATCTTCACAGAGTTTACAACAGTAAACAGAAGAACAGTGCATTAGTGCCCTGTCTGGTTTTCCCACAAGGAACAATAAGGAGAAACAATCCTAGAGTAGGTCTTAATGTTCTCTACCTTGCGACTTTAAAACACTCAATGATAAATTAAAATTTTTTAATTTAAGTATTAAAATGAACTGAAAGTAAGATAATTTCATTAAATGATAAGCACCATGAAGAAAAGCAAACATTAAAGAGACAGGAAAGCCAGGGGAGTGGAGGGAAGGATGTTGAGGGAAGGTTTCATGACTGAGCTGACCCCTCATTGCAGCACTGTTTATAATAGCCAGGACGTGGAAGAATCCTAGATGTCCATCGGCAGACGAATGGATTAGAAAGCTGTGGTAATATACATACACACAATGGAATATTACTCAGCCATTAAAAAGAACACATTTGAATCAGTTCTAATGAGGTGGATGAAATTGGAGCCTATTATACACAGTGAAGTAAGCCAGAAGGAAAAACACCAATACAGTATACTAATGCATATCTATGGAATTTAGAAAGATGGTAATGATGACCCTATGTGCGAGACAGCAAAAGAGACAAAGATGTATAAGACAGTCTTTTGGATTCTGTGGGAGAAGGCAAGGAGGGGATTATTTAAGAGAATGGCACTGAAACATGTATATTATCATATGTGAAACAGATCGCCAGTCCAGGTTTGATGCATGAGCCAGGGTGCTCAGGGCTGGTACACTGGGATGACCCTGAGGCATGGGATGGGGAGGGAGGTGGGAGCAGGGTTTAGGATGGGGAACACAGGTACAACCATGGTTGATTCATGTCAATGTAAAGCAATACCACTACAATATTGTAAAGTAATTAGCTTCCAATTAAAATAAATAAATTTTAAAAAAAGACAAAAAAAAGGAACTAAATGTAACAAACTCTGCTGTACTTGGAGGGACAGAAAAGATGCATAGTGGATTGCGGGAAAGCAGGCAGAAAAGTGGCAGAGATGGGCAGGGAACAAATTGCAAATGGTATTACAGATCACAAAAGGAGTTTGGATTTTATTGTAATTGCTATGAAAAGCCAATGGCAGGCTCTAAACCAAGGAGTCACTAGATGAGATCTGATTAAACATCACAGCTTTTGTTAGAATATAATGCATTTTGGAGTAGAAACAAAGCTACAAATGGTGGTGCTGCAGTTCTGCCTCTGTGCCTTCCCTCAGCTACAATTTATCTACTGTCTACTCTCCGCTACGTTGTATCCAAGGTACCAATGAGGAATAACAAGGTCTCTCACAGTCAGCTCTCAATCTGGTACAGACACTGAACAAGTAATTATATTTACAACATTCATAAGAGGAGAATATGCAGAAGGCTGAATGCCCAGGGCAAAGGGTAGTTAACCTGGCTTGGAGGCGTCCAGGAAGGAAAATTCCACAGGAAACCTGAGTCTTACAGGACAAACAAGAAATCTCCTTAGCATAGTCCCCTAAACACAACACCCAAACCACTGCTGGAACATGAGAAAATGTAGGGGCTGCTGAAGACTTTCTTTTAAAGAATTTATGTAGCATCAATGACAATGTATGGCAAAAACAATAAAAAAAAAAAAGAATTTATGTAGCATCATTAAGGTGGAATGCAGGAAAAAAGAATTAACATATAAAACATGCAACTGCAATTTCACAGGTATTGCTTAAGCAGGATTTGTTAGGAACTTCAAAGGTACAAACTTCTAGTTGTAAGTCATGGAGATGTATAGCACAATGGCTATAGTTAATAATATTGTATTGCACATTTGAAGGTATCTAAAAGTCATCAGAGTGTATCTAAAAGTCAAAACAAAAAAAAATATAACTAGATATAGTGACAGATGTTAACTAGACATATTGTGATCATTTTACAATATATACAAATATCAAATCATCAGTTGTATACTTGAAACTAATGTAATGCTGTATATATCAATTACACCTCAATTTAAAAAATTATTTAAAAAACCCTTCACTAGCATTTGGGTTTCCCACAACATTGAAAACACAGTAGTGTAAATGTCACTTCAACAAGTGAGTCGATGCTCCCCATATATGTGTGTGTATGAGAGAGAGAATGTATGTGCATGTGTAAGCATGTATGTTACCCACTGTGTACTGGGGTTAAAAATCTTTTTTTGCAGCTTTTGAAGCCATTTTTACACTTAAACCAAGACAAGCTTTTATTGAAATTTTCAAACACAGAGATTTTGAAAAAATCCCAAATTCTCTCCACTTAGATTCAAAAGTTATTAAAATTTTCCTGATTTGCTGTATTTTTCCATATATGTGTGCATATGTATGTGCATATATATTTCCATATATATGTGCATTATTACACACATACATACTTTATGAGCCATTTAAAACTGTTGAAACATCATGATACCTCACCTCTAAACTCTTCAGTTTGATTCTCCCAAGAAAAAGGACATTCTCATATATAGTCACAATGCCATTATTATACCTAAAAAAAAAAAATTCCTTAATATCACCTATTACGAAGTACATAGTGTTTTTAAATTTTAAGTACAAAAGGTTTAGTTGAGAACCTTGGGAGATCCCTGATGGCCTAGTTAATTATGGTTTTGGGTTTTCACTGCCAGGATCCAGGGTCAATCCCTAGTCAGGAAACTGAGATCCCATAAGGTGTGTGGTGCAGCCAAAAAGAAAAGAGACAGAGAGAGAAACTTATTGAAGGAATGCATTTTAATAAAATGATTAATTTATTGTTACTTGTATTTCATTATTTTTAAAATATAATAATGCTTTATAAAATTTCAATCAAAAAGTCCAAATTTAAAGTAAAATTTTAAAATATTAAAAGAGGGGCTGCCTTGGATCCAAGCAGTTGGGGCGGGGGTAGGGGGGAGAAAAAAAAAATAAAAATAAAAAAAATAAAATATTAAAAGAATAATTATAGTAGTCAAATAGGGCCAGAGGTATGAGATTGGTATATGCCAGACTGAAATTTGGGGAGCCGTATGTTAGTGGAGGACACCTTGGACATGCGGAGGAGAGGATGTGGGGAGGACCCAGGTCTGGCCAAGGCTGTAGGGGAGGACACGTGTGAGAGGGGGCTGAGCTGGGCACGTGACCAGACAAACTCAAGGATTCTGTGCACATTCCTGAGGAGACTGGACTTTACCCTGCTGGCAGTGGGATAAGTTTATGCGATAAAATCAAGTTTGTTTAGAAAGAGCTATCTGTCCACACTGTATCAGATGGATCAGAGAAGGGTGAGGTGGAGGGGATGGACAACCATTTGGAGGCAACAGAACACATTTCTAACTGCAAATGATTAACATTTTAGTTATATTATATAGGGTGAACAAACCTGCTATACTGGCAAATGAACAAAACAAAAACAGTAAAACTAAACTAAGTTTACTTGAATATTCATGTTCTAGAAGAGCAGCTTTAGAGAAAGGTAAGAGTCAATAAAAACTTCTGTAGAAGTTGAAAGGAACCCTTGGGCACTTCTGAAGTTTTCAGCATTTAAAGGACCTGGCTCTTTTTACCACCTGGTTCACTTTCCAAAGTGGCACTGCTTTTCCTTGGCAAGTTTCATCACAGCATCAATTTTATACTTACTGATCACAAAATAAAACCAATGAGAAAGAGGCGGGGTGCAGAACAGATCAAGCAGAGCACCCTCGGGCAGGGAGTTCCACTTACAGAGGCTAGGGACCAGACACCAGCTCTGCCTCGGGAGAGGAAGAGGGCAGCACAGAGAAGCCGAAGTGCCAGGACAGGATGCTGGCCCTTCATTCCCCTTCCACCAGAACTCCAGTCCTTCTTATTTTACATACTGGGCTCCTAAATGGCCCCGTAGCTTATAAAAATGTCTGAAAACCAAGAAGTCAGAATAGCACATTCTTAAGTCAAGGGTTGGTAATTTTCAAGACTAAGGCTCAATTCCATAGGAAAGCTGTTGGGAGAAAAAAGCTGTCAGGAGAAAAATTGGAAGCCATCACCAAGGAAGGTTAAAAAAAAAAAAAAGACTCAGGCAGATGAGTCAGCTAGAGGCTTTAAGGCAGACTAAAGAATTGTTTGGGACCTGTAGATTAAAGGGCCAGCGGAACTCCAAACTGGACAGGCCCAGAGAGAGAGGACAAATGGACCTGAAGCTCATTAGAAAGGTTTAAGGGGACACACAGGCTAGACGAAGTCTAAAGGTGGGGGGATCCACCAAGGGAGGTGCAAACAGAGGAACAATGGAGGATCTGCAAAGGCCACAGAAGGCAAAAAGAGAAGAGTCTGCCTCAAGTTAATACTGTGTGGAACCAGCCGCAAATAGGGCCCCTTCAGAAGAGACCCTGAATTCCGGGCGGTGTGTCCACAGCAAAGGCGGCACAGGCTGGACTGGTGGAGGTGGCGCTCGACAGCAGAAGCTGCAGAAGGGCAAAGGAACCAGAGTAGAGGGTACAGGCCAGGAAGCAAACAAAAGGTTGGACAATGGGTCCAGGCCCACAGGGGCTGGAACTCTGAGAGGAAAAGGAGGTCACAGTAAGGTCAAAGATGAGGCAAGGAGAGTAGGGAAGCCTCTCAAAGAGCCTGTGGAAAAAGAATACCACCCCAGAACCTGAGATTTCAGTAGCATAGCTGCTTTGAAAGAGTTCCTCTCAAAGTTAATAGGAAGCCAAAATCAGGGTAAAGGTCAAGGGGTGGGCGGGGAGGAGACTGTTTTCAGAACCCTTTTGTGCCTTAAAGCCCTGGATCTGGCTGCCAAAGTCCTGGAGCCCTCAAGCATTCGCTGTAAGAAGGGAGAGCCACCCTAGGAGGCAAGGCCAGCAGAGCCCCCCAGCTCTCTGCGTCCCCTGTTACAGCTACTACTGGCAACAGAGTCATTTCAAGTTTCTTTCAGTTCACCCAGGAACCCTTAAGGAAAACCAGATGAAGGTAATGCAGAAGAGCAGATTCTGTTTCCCAGTCTGCGTGTGGTATTACTTGTATTAATAATAAAAACTTCTGTACATTTCAAAGGCAAATACGAACCATGACTGAGGATTAAAATCAACTTTAAAATGGAAACAATATGAAAGTAATGAACATCAACCCTACATTAAGAAATGCTTGGGCTTCCCTAGTGGCTCAGCGGTAAAGAATTCACCTGCCAATGCAGGAGACACCGGTTTGATCCCTGATCCGGGAAGATCCCACATGCCGCAGAGCAACTAAGCCCATGTGCCGCAACTACTGAAGCCCAATACCCTAGAGCCCGCACACCGCAGCTAGAGACAAGCCTGCACAGCAACAAAGACCCAGCACAGCCAAAAATAAAGAAGCTCTTCCCTGGTGGGTCAGACAGTGAAGAATTTGCCTATAAGGCAGGAGACCTGGATTCAATCCCTGGGACAGCAAGGAGATCAAACCAGTCAATCCTAAAAGAAATCAACCCTGAATATTCACTGGAAGAACTGATGTTGAAGCTCCAATACTTTGGTCACCTGATGCCAAGAGCCGACTCATAGGAAAAGACCCTGATGCTGGGAAAGATTAAGGGCAGGAGGAGAAGGGAGCAACAGAAGATGAGATGGTTGGATGGCATCATTGACTCAACGGACTTGAGTCTGAGTAAACTCCAGGAGATAGTGAAGGACAGGGAAGTCTAGGGTCTGTAGTCCATGGGTCGCAAAGAGTCAGACACGGCTAAGCAACTGAACAGCTACACTAAGAGGTCAAGGGGTTCTGCTGTCACAAATGACCACGTTGTTGCTGTTGTTTCCGTTGCTAAGTTGTGCCGGACTCTTTTGCAACCCCATGAACCCCACCAGTTTCCTCTATGCATGCGATTTCCCAGGCAAGAATACTGGAGTGGGGTTGCCATTTTCTTCTCCAGGGAATCTTCATACCCAGGGCTTAAACCCATGTCTCCTGTACTGGCAGGCTTCATTGAGCTATCAGAAAGGCCCATATATGATAACAACAAAATACCCAAAGTTTTTCATATTTCTAGGTTTAGCTGCTAAATCACCTACTCCTGCCCATTTTGCTCAATAATAAAAACAAAAAGTAATCAGAAGGAAACCACATTCCTGGAAAGAACAGCTACCTAATTGTTTTTTTTTAAAGAAAATTATGTCTCTTCTAACAAGGTACTCTAGAAAACAACTAACCGCTCTGATTTTCTTAAGAACTGAGCAGTTATTCAAACCACCAAAAAAAAAAAAAAAAATCAGGCTTCATAACATTGACTGTCACAAAAATAGTCAAAAGCACTCCTTGTCAAGAAGGAAGCTGGGGAGGAGGGGTGATGAAAAGATGCTCTGAAGTGTCCCCCCACCACCCTGGAACAAACAGTATTCAAGAAAGTCACCCCATGTTTACTAATATAGGAATCAAAAATAACAGTAAAGACATATATAGCACAAGGAATTATATTCAGTATCTTATAATAACCTACGATGGAAAAGAATCTGAAAATGAACATATACATACACACATATAACTGAATCACTGCTGTACACCTGAAACTAACACAACAAATCAACTATACGTCAATTAAAATAGTAATGATAACAGTGAAGAAAATAATTTTATTTATTTTAGTTGGAGGCTAATTACGCTATCACGGTGGTTTTTGCCACACACTGACATAAACCACCCACTGGTGTTCATGTGTGTTAAAAAACACACGCGTTGGTTGTTGTTTAGTTGCTCAGTTGTTTAGCTATTCTGAAAGGGCTAACTGCTCAACTCACACTCTCTGCCCAACTTGCTTTCTCTCTATGACTGGACATCCGTATTTCTCAAATCCAGAGGTACAGTAATACAATAAAGCTAAAACATAAAATACAGAGCATTAATTATGTGGTATCATTATTATGTAAACTATTAAGCCTCTTTAAATACTCAATTAGCTTTCCATTAATACAGAAATGAGACTGAAATACAGTTAAACCCTCAACTAACCAGAACAGGTGGGGAATGAGTCACAGGATGATCGTGCCTCTCAGATACTCAAAGGCTTATTCACAACTTTAGAACGCACACTCTTTCGGTTAACTGTTCTGGACCAAATGCTTGACGTCAGTGATTACACAACAAGGTGGTATCCTAGACCCACAAAGCTCCATCCTCATCCAAATGAAATCCAAGACTGTAGCAACCTTTGCTTTACACTTTCCCTGTCTTCTATGCTGTCATCATATTCTGCTTCAATCCCTCTCCCGTTCCAATAACCATGTATGTCAGAACTATATCTAAGGAAAAGGTATCTGGTTCTCACAGTTCTGCTGGCACCTACCAAGTTTCATACACCCTGTATATGGAACCCTCATATACAGGGTTCCAGGACCTATTTTATCTGCTGTGGAAGTGTATTTCCTCAAAAGCAAATTCTGATACACATGCTACAACACAGATGACCCTTGAGGATACTACGCTACAGTCAAATCAACCACTCACAAGAGGACAAATACTGTAAAATTCCACTTATATGAGATAACCAGATGGTCAAATTCACAGAGGCAAAAGCAGAATGCTGGTCACCAGGGGCTGCAGGGAGGTGGGAATGGGGAGTTACTGTCAATAATAAAGACTTTCAGTTTGGGAAGAAGAAAAGGTTGCAGAAATGGACAGTGGTGATCACTGCACAACACTGTGAATGTTCTTAATGCCACTTAATTGTACCCGTTATAATGGCAAATTTTATGTTGTGTATATTTTATCACAACTTACAAAATTAAATATTTTTAAATTAACCTAAGTTTGCTTCCTTATTAATTACTGTGTTCTAGAGATGATATACTCAGTGCATCTGTGTTATCATTGATCACCTCAAGGGTATTTTATAATGATATGAGTAAAAATAAGCCAAAGCGGCTTAAAATTATGATCCCAAAGTAACACATACTATGTTTAACACGGAAAATGCATGTTTTATAGGAACTGATCAACAAGAAAGAACACTAGCAAAAACTGAGACAAGAAAGCACTAGTCTGGGTACCAAATGAACATGAAATTAACATGGAAAATTAGTGATAACTCACAGGTGGCCTTACCACTGAGCAAATATTACAGAGCAGCCACCTCAAATAAAAACTATTCTGGAAAAATATTATAGTAATTTGGAATTCAAATTGAAGTACCTGCTGGTTAACACTTTAAACTGAATTTTTCGGCAGGAAAAATTATTGAGGTATTTTAATGACTCCTAAATTTCTCAGTCCTCTCATGTTGTCATTCCAGAAACAATTATCCTGTACTTGTAACTGCTGACAAAGCACCCTCCATCTCTTATCTAAGACCCTCTACAAATGTCATCTCAGCCCAGAACTAACTTTCCCAGACCAAGCAGGTAACTGTCAACTGCCCGATCCACCCCAACTCAGTCTAGTAATTAACCTTCCTCTAGATTAAGCGAGAGTCAGAAAGGAACATACACCATGTCAGAAATGCCACCATGCAGCACTTAGCCACAGTGCTTGGCTCTGAAGTTATTCAGTCATCAAACCATGAAGTCAGCAGGGACCTAATACCTTCAGGATAATACATAGACAACATTTTTTTAATGATGTCCCTGAGTGATGATTTAAAGACAAAGAGAGGGCCACAATTAAGAGAATACATGGCCAAACTAAGACTCAGTGCAGCCAAATAAATAAAAATAAAGATATCTATTTATATAAAATATTTTAAAAATACAAAGAGCTGAATAAATTTATAAACATTCTCTTGAGTAAAAGAGACTAGAAAATAATTACAAATCTTTAGGTGCCTTTGAGCTACAAGCAAAGGTTTACAATCAAATGTGTTAAAACCTCTACAGTAAAGTCATAATTTTTCTTTTAATAATCTGCCTTCTTATCCTTTCTCTCACTTCTGTAAAGCTTAAAAATGAACTTGTAACAACCTGACCACATCCTTTCTATTTTAAATATTTTCCAATGTTTAAATGTTTGCCAATTCCATTTGAAGAAGTACAGAGTCATACCAAAATCCCACTCCCTGAAGTCTAATGGTTCAGAATCTTCCAGGTAACTGAAATCCCCAGAGAGCTTCACCCAATGTAACAGCTATGTACAAAAAGAAATATTTTTTTCAATTACAAAACAGTCCAGTTAGAACACAAAGTCTATTTACAGAAATAAAAGTACTCTCCCACAAGAAAGCCATACCATTTACTGATTACATGTCCTTTCATTCTGACTTAAATTATTCTGAGGCATGGGGTAACAGTCAAATAATTCCAGGAAGAAAAGTGTTAAGAATTTACAAGAGAGAAGAGCTTTAATAAAAAAAACTTACCATTTACAGTGTCTGCCTATGTCTTCTGATTTCTGGATGTATTCCTTTATTTAATGTGAACATGACATGAAGTCATAAGAAGAAGTTTGGACAATTTTCTAAAGACTTCACAGAGTCGAAAAACAGCAGCTTCTACATCATCATTCTATAGTAAAGACCAGTCTCGTTACCACTTTGAAAGCAAAAGTAGCCTTGAGAAGCAGCAAGATTATAGGCAAGAAAAGTACTTTGAAAAAGAAAAATCAGAGTTTGCAGAAAAATAAATAGCAAAAGATGGAATTCACTTTAATATGCTTTCTCATTTTGTATCTCTTTAGTTACATTGCTCAAAAATTTAACAAATTTTGAGTTAAATATATGATAGTGCAAAAGCTAAGAAATCTAAAAAGAGCCACCAAAAAAAGGAAGAGAGGGAGGGAGGAATGAAGGAGGAAAAAGGGTGGATCAATAATAACTAAGTGAATTACTTTCTTTGCTAATGATGCTATGAATCTTAGGGTAGAAAATTCAGCTTAGTTTTTGGCCAACTGTCTGACTTAGTCACAGAAAAACAGAATTATTCAACAGAATCATTTCACAAAATAAAATCTTTGAACTTTGTGGACTATGCCCTATGCATCGCTACCACAGGACTTAGTTCTCAGCTTTCCATGGC